>CAKNEV010000164.1:45225-63146 GCA_930272055.1 Rhizopogon roseolus
TCAGGACTCAGGACTCAGGACTCAGGACTCAGGACTCAGGACTCAGGACTCAGGACTCAGGACTCAGGACTCAGGACCCAGGGCCGATCAGAACGGTGATCCGTTCTTGGTGCATTGTGATGATTATGGAGGGAGGTGAGAGCGCTGAGCAGCTTACATAATGAAGCATTTGCCAGCGAATGCTAGCGCTGACCGCTCGGAGCGCTGACTTTCAACTTGGTTATCGCAGTCCGACTTCTTTCAATCCTAATTTATGATTACTAGGTTGCCTGGCTCCTGCTTGATAGTATGTAACATGGAGGACTTCACTCAGGAAACATCACTGCTACTAGTCGAAAATGCGCCCTCTCCGACACGTGCGCAGCAAGACACTGGTGGCGTAGTGCATCGATCTTTGACAAGAGACAGGTACAGCGTTAACACAGATCCAGTAATGGGCGCTCCTCCTTAAAGGGTTCAACAAGGTACTTGGTCATGGTTATCAAATTCGCGCGAAGGAGTGGTCAGATTGACCTACTCAAAGGGCTGACAACATTTATTGTCTTTTGGTCCTTTTGATTATCTTGGAATTTGTTTACAGCATGTTCGCTGGTTCAACTGCGTGTACTGGAGAACCCTCTGGTCATGTAAACAAGGCTTTACGAGGAATTGTGGAGCTAGGTTAACCGGACCTAACGCATCGGAGGAACTGCGAGTTCATAGACAGCAGGTGAAATGTTGTTATTTACAGAAATCCCCGCGCGCCCAGTCTTTTCTCCGGACGAAAACAGCCTTCAGCACATTATATAAGGTGCCCCGGCTGTAGATCCAAGACAACTCACATCCAACGTATTCAACCTTCGACCTTACTATGAGTTTCGGCGGAGACGTGCTAGGCTACTGGGGTCGAAACGTCGTCGAAGATTATCACGATGTTCTCCTCAAAAAGTTTCCCTCTTTTGTCGCGCAGATCCATGCTCGTGACGAGGGAGTTCCGCAGCCTCCCGGGGGTGGTAATCTCAGGGCTGGTCGACCACCGCCACAGCTACCCCGTCTCCCCACAGATGGCCACGACATTGGTAAAAATGGTATGGATAAAGTCGGGATCTTAGGCGCTGGAGTTGGTGGTCTATATACCGCCCTCATCCTAGACTCGTTGGACATCGAGTATGAAATACTGGAGGCGTCAGACCGCACCGGCGGCCGCCTCTTCACCTACAAATTCCCGAATGGTAAAAAATATGATTACTACGTATGTCACTCATTCGATGCCGCTACGTGGTGCCCGCGATGTTATTTATTGACTGTTCCGTTTGACTAGGATGTTGGTGCCA
The DNA here is from genome assembly GCA_930272055.1 of Rhizopogon roseolus. Taxonomy (NCBI): domain Eukaryota; kingdom Fungi; phylum Basidiomycota; class Agaricomycetes; order Boletales; family Rhizopogonaceae; genus Rhizopogon; species Rhizopogon roseolus. The sequence continues at coordinate 46,539 of CAKNEV010000164.1, forward strand.
TGAGATACCCCCTGCCGAAGAAAGGCGATGATGGCAAATACGAGTCGGGCGTTATGAAACGCTTGGGCGAGTTAATCGACTACTCGAAGCTCAATGACAGCAGTTTTGAGGTACCCTTAAACGGGAGGCTTATCGATTACTACTTCAAGGCAAAGACGGGAGGGACGTTCCTCTACTACAATAACGAGCGCTATCAGGTGCCATCCACTGATCCGAACCCTCCTGACTTCCGTGCCCGAGAAATGGGCGTGGAGTCTGAGTACATCAAAGCAGGGGTCGATAACATTGTCGGCGATGTCGTTGAGCCATTTTCCCGCATGATCATGGAGGAATTAGAGCAGAATACGACCAAAGGTTGGGACATCACGAAGCAGAATGATGCATACTCGCTTCGCGCATACATGTCATTCAAATACATCCCTAGCGTTGACCTCAAACTCCCGCCCATGCATCTCACCACCGACATTATCAATTGGTGCGAGACATTCGACAAGAGCACCGGTTGGTATGACCGGGCTCTAACTGAACAGGTTCTTGAGGCACTAGCATTTGCCAAGGCTGGATCACAGGCCATTGGAGATGTGGAGTGGAAATGTTTTGAGTAAGTCAAAACTGCTTTCTCTGAGCTCACAATCTCATACTCCTCGTACAGTGGCGGTTCTCGTGTGCTCACCGACTATATGACGAAGTACATCGCCAGTACTGCCAAAGACGTCAAACCCCTCATCAACTTCGAGAAGAGCGTTACAAGCATTTCCCAGGTCGACACCAGCGCCATGAACGTCTTTGTCCGGGGAGAGCCTACCCCACGCACATATTCCCACGTCATATCGACTATCCCTTTAACGGGCCTGCGGACGATTGATCTCTCCGGTGCTGGTTTGAACGTGATGCAGAAAACGGCATTGCGTAAACTGCAGTACGGTCCCTCGATCAAGATAGGTATGCGTTTCAAGTCGGCATGGTGGACAGAGAAGTTCGGTATCGTAGGAGGCCAATCATTCACCGATCTTCCTATTCGAACCATCGTTTACCCTTCCTACGGGGTTGATTCCGCCGCGCCTTCCACAGTGCTAATCGCGAGCTACTGTTGGACGAATGACGCAGAGCGTTTGGGATCGTTCATCAACACTGGTAAAACAGAGTACACTGAGCAACTGAAGGAACTGGTGTTGCGCAACCTCGCAGAAGTACACAACATGCCTTATGACGACTTGATCAATGAGTACGAGGAGATGCATGCATGGGACTGGAATCACAATCCACTGACTGGTGGTGAGTCCGTCGATGTTCGCGTGGGCCAATCATTTGCTTACTCATGCCACAGGTGCCTTTGCGTTCTTCGGGCCCGGAGATTTCCAGGATTTATACACATCTCTCACTGCACCAAATTCCAACAAGAGATTGCATTTTGCTGGAGAGGCCCTGAGCACCCGTCATGCGTGAGTAAAAAGCAATTGTGTCTTTCGACATTCACAACCTAACGCAACGTATTCTGCAGGTGGGTCGTCGGTGCGTTGGACAGCGCATGGCGGGCAGTCTACGAATATTTGCTTGCGTCTGGACAATTTGAGAAGATTAATAAGTTCTTTGAGCTGTGGGGGAAGAATCTTGAGTGGTCAGAGCCGTCATCCAAGTATGACTATGGAAAGGCAGATGGAGAGTATGATCCGGAGAACACCCTGCTACGGGTCCACATGGGATACACATATGCGGCTGAATTGTCTGGGGCCGTGAAGTTCTGAAAGAAAGGAATAAGTAGTTACGAGTAACAACTTCACCTGTATTTGTTGCGAAATTGTTCAATCACCATCGCTTTACTCGTTTCTAGGAAGTGATTAGCTGCCCGCATAGCCAGGAATGACTGTCGGGTCTAGCTACGGGAGACTAGGGTGACAGTTAACAAATTTTCTTACCCAATGACGAACTTCAGGTTTGGACAGAAGGCACTCAAGTGCCAACTGGCAAACGAACGTTCGAGAGTCTCGGAGCCAACAAGAATTTATTACATCATACTACTGACTCCTCCATCAGATATTGATGCCGCATGTCATATACCCTGCAGGTACCGACGTGTGCGGTAAATCTGCTTTCCAGATTTCACAATTTAGTCCATACACTCGTGTCTTCCATTCATTCATTCACCGACTTCCTGGGTTCCAGAACTTTGATTTTTATCGGATAATCTTGAGTTTAAGGCGCCAAACGGACCTTGGCTATTTCAAATTTGCCTTTGTGTACAGGTCAGTTCTCCGTTGAATGTCATAATTTTGAAGAGTTTGAGAGTATCCGCCGAGTTCAAACAGAGGTACACGTTCATAGGTCAATCAGAATGACACTTCCCCTTACGGTACACTGATGCGATGGCTATCAAGATGAGATCCTGACATGATGACTTGTCTGCCAGTGAGTGCACCTTCAACTTTGTTGAATCGTGACTTTTGATTAGTTGAGTTACGTATCTCCTGTCTAGCTGCTCCTAGCCAAGAGATGAATCCCTGATCAGTGTAACAGACAAACTCCGGTCAAGTGAGTACCTCAGGTTGCTTTGGCCGCCTTAGTGGCAATAAGTAACATTAACCGCTAGACAGGATTGGTGACGGCGTTCCTATTTAACGGGTTCAACAAGGTACCTAGCCATGGTTATGAGATCCGGGGAAGCCTCGCACGAAGGGGCATTCAAAATCTAATCTACTCGAGCGTCAGGCGACCCTCCTGACCACATTGACACCAAGTATTTGGGGCCCTTCGACCATCTTAGAATTGATTTACAGCATTCTAGCTAGTCCATTCACAAGATCTAGTCCAGGAACGTAGCACCAAGTCAACCGAAACCTAGAGTTCATCGGAGGAACTGCGAGTGTTCCTGTCTCAATAGTGGAATGTTCTTTGTACGTGTCCAGAAATCGTTGTGCGCTCAAAGAGTGCCCCGGCTGTTCTAACTTTTCTTCTCCGAACGAAAACACCCTTCAGCACAATATAAGTATGAGGTCGTCCTCCGGTTCCTCAATACAAGGCGATTCGCATTCCAAGTATGAAATCTTCCACCTTACCCGCGTCTACAAATTTCGATGGAGACGTACTAGGCTACTGGGGTCGAAACATCCTCGAAGATTATCTCGATGTTCTCGCCAAGGCAATTGCCGCGCAGCTAAGTGCTCAAGAGGGGAAGAAGACTGCAGTCTCAAAGCGACCTAAGCTTCTGGGGGGTGGTAAACCCAAAGATTGTCTACCTGCTCTCCCCACGGAAGGTCGTGACAGGGTGCAGGGTAAAGTCGGGATCTTAGGCGCTGGTGTTGGTGGTTTATACACCGCCCTCATCCTAGACTCGCTGGACATCAAGTACGAGATCCTGGAGGCATCGAAACGCACTGGCGGCCGCCTCTTCACTCACAAGTTCGAGAATGGTAATAAGTACGATTACTACGTATGTCACTCATTCCATGCCCACAATGTTGCCTACTGATCTGGTTGAACCGTTGGTAGGATGTCGGTGCCATGAGATACCCCCTGCCGAAGAAAGACGAGGATGGCAATTACAAGTCTGGCGTCATGAAGCGCCTGGGCGAGTTAATCGACTACTCGAAGCTCAACGACGATTTAGATGTACCTCTACGGAACACGCTTATCAATTACTACTATCAGGCAAGAGCGGGAGGGACGTTCCTCTACTTCAACGACGAGCGTTACCAAGTGCCAGCTGTTGACCCAAACCCTCCTAACTTCAACGCTCGGGCAATGGGCGTGGAGTCTGAATACATCTCAGTCGGGGTCGATAACATTGTCGCCGATGTTGTGACGCCATTTGCCCGCATGATCATGGAGGACTTTGAAAGTGGCACGGACAAAGGTTGGGATATCATGAAGCAGAACGACGCATACTCGCTTCGCGCATACATGTCGTTCAAATACATCCCTAGCGTTAACTACAAACTCCCGCCCATGCATCTCACCACCAACATCATCAATTGGTGCGAGACATTCGACAAGAGCACCGGTTGGTATGACCGGGCTTTGACTGAACAGGTTCTTGAGGCACTGGCATTTGCTAGGGTCGGGTCACAAACCTTTGGAGAAGTAGAATGGAAATGTTTTGAGTAAGTCCAAACTGCTGTCTGCGGACCCACACTCACACCCCTCGTACCCAGTGGCGGTTCTCACGTGCTCAGTGACTACATGGAGAACTATATCAACAGTACTGCTCAATCTGGCGAACACCTCATCAACTTCGAGAAGAGAGTTACAAGTATATCTCAGGTCGGCACCAGTGCCATGAACGTCTCTGTTCAAGGCGAATCTGTACCACGCAAATATTCACACGTCATATCGACTCTCCCTTTGCCATGCCTCCGGACAATTGATCTTACTGGTGCTGGTTTGAACGTAATGCAGAAAACGGCACTGCGTAAACTGCAGTACGGTCCTTCGATCAAGATTGGCATGCGTTTCAAATCAGCATGGTGGACGACGAAGTTCGGTATTGTAGGAGGTCAATCATTCACCGACCTTCCTCTCAGGACCATTGTCTACCCATCCTACGGGGTTGACTCTGATACGCCTTCGACGGTACTGATCGCGAGCTACTGTTGGACGAATGACGCTGAGCGCTTGGGTTCGCTCATGAACACCGGTAAAACAGAGTATGATGAGCAGCTGAAGGACCTCGTGTTGCGCAATCTCGCGGAAGTACACGGACCCGAGATAACTTATGACGACTTGGTCCTTGAGTACGAGGAGATGCACGCTTGGGACTGGAACCACAACCCACTCACCGGCGGTGAGTCGGTCAATATTAATGTATGAGCTCATCATTGCTTATTCACTCCGCTACAGGCGCATTTGCGTTTTTCGGGCCGGGAGATTTCCAAGATTTATACACGTCTCTCACTACACCAAACGCCAACAAGAGGTTGCATTTCGCTGGCGAGGCCATCAGCACCCGTCATGCGTGAGTGAAAACAGTTTTTCCATTCGGTATTCACGATCTAACGGTAACGTATTCGGCAGGTGGGTCGTCGGTGCGTTGGACAGCGCATGGCGGGCTGTCTACGAATATTTGCTCGCTTCTGGACAGGATGAAAAGATTCCTCTTTTCTTCGAACTGTGGGGCACAAATATCGAGTGGGTGCAGCCGTCATCCCAGTTTGCCGATGATGATGAGGACGATGATGAGGATGAAGGGGGTGATGCTGAAGGGCCAGGCGATGGTAAAAAGCGTACGGGTGCGGGCGGTGGACGAGGCGGTATAAGGTTGCCTCCGAAAAACACCCTCCTACGAGTCCACATGGGATACACATATGCTGCTGAATCGACTGGGGACGTGAAGTTCTGAACAGAATACGTAGTTACCAGTAACGACATCACCCGAATTTGCTTTGAAATTGTAAACATCAGTCGCCTTGTATGATAACTGTGTACTACTAGTGCCTCTTTCTCAGTCGATCAACACTGAATATTGACCGTCCACACACTCTGTTGATCAAACTTGAAGTACTAGTTACCAGTAACGACATCACCCGAATTTGCTTTGAAATTGTAAACATCAGTCGCCTTGTATGATAACTGTGTACTACTAGTGCCTCTTTCTCAGTCGATCAACACTGAATATTGACCGTCCACACACTCTGTTGATCAAACTTGAAGTACTACTAGTGCGTGCTGAGTGCCAAGTGTGAGACCTCGGGACTGTAGCATTAACTCATAATTGACGATAGATATCGGATTGCGTAGAGAACATTATTTATTTTCCGCCCAAACACAGCGCGAGGGTTTGAGGGTGCATGCCCTTTAGCTTCTACCACTGTACATTTTACAGGTTGAAAATGTACCGTCAGTGATGAACGTGTATGTGCTAGCGGGGGACGTTGCGGATGCAGAACGACTTTTTGCGCACGAGTGAGAGGTAGGCGTTAATGTACAAGATAGTATAGTATTGACAGAAAAGTATCGCAGGTACATAGAATCATTCTACAGCAAAAAGAATACGACTACAAGTGAGCGATGGTATCGAAGCGTCTCTTATATCTGAAATCATTAACATGCGCAGGCTGTAAGCTTCAGAGTTATGACAACAGGTTCCACGAGAGGAATGCAGCGATCATGGCAAGGACACTGGGGATTGGCGCAGATGCCACGGTACCGCTGGACCCAGGAGCAGGGAGGAAGTGCGAAGTCTGCGCTTCCTGCTCTGATGTAGACTCCTAATGGGAAATGTTGCCTGTCAGTACAGTTACCGGCAGGAAAGATAAGGTAAAAAACCTTGAATGCGACTATTCCCACAAGGACTCCAGCAGCAAAGAACATGAAGGCGATTATGAGCCAGATGACACCCCACACTGGGGGAGACATTAGCGAATGTTCACCCAAGACAAAAAGATTTTACCTCTAGATGGGAAGCAGCCACATATCCGAGCGAAAGCGGACGCGTCGGAGCTGTTCACTTTTCGCTCGATGGTGTCATCTGAGAGAACCGATTAGCGTGAAACATGCAATTCTTGATTATAGACCTGCCTATCACGTCCCAAAGCACATACAAATCCGACATGACACCAATAAATAGAACCTTGATGAGAGTTTTAGTATGGAATAAGAACACAAACAAAGCAACTCACGAAGTAGCGCAAAGCAACGCTGTTGGCCACAAGCCAAAACATCACGATCAAGCCAGACATCCCAAGAATGAGTATCCATGTCCTGCATAATCTTGTCAACTCTCGTCTATCCACAGCAGTACATGAATGAGACTCACAACCAACTCTTGCGTGCCCACCACAGAGTGAAGAGGAAAAATACAGCAAGAGCGAGACAAGCTATTTTGCTCGCATTGGTGTCGAATCCACATGCAATGAGACAGGCGCCAATGAGTGAAGATCCAAGGTATCCAGCCGGAAGAGTGATCCAGGGTATGCCTCCCGACATGCGGGTCTCACCACCTTCGTCCGCTAAGCAAACGTTGAACAGGATAAGAAGGGGGGCTCGACGGCGAAAATAAAATAAAAGATCAAACTAACGGTCGAGCTCGACAGAATGAATAGTGGCGCAAGTCAAAACACCAGTGATCGCGTGGCTCATCTAGGAAATGATTTAGCACTTTACATCTTGAGCAGTGTTCAAGGACAGTCTGAGTACCTCATGGAAGCCCACGGTCAGCAATCTACAACGCCATATAAGAAGGTAATGTTATGGATCTGCAGGAGTACGCACTTGAAAGGATATACTATTGGCAGTAGAATAAATCAAGATGCCGCAGGCGGGCATGATATAAAGATGTACGCACTGATCCAACTCAACACCGGAACATGCCTGTGCAAAAGATCAATAGACTATCGCGAAGTGGGCTGGAGTGTTCTCACCAAAGAATAGCGATAACTATAACATAGCAGCCGGCGACGATCAAAGTGGTTCTCTGAGTAGCGTTCGGAGTGAGTTGTGAGGCGGTGTCTCTATTGTACAAACTGTAGGTTTGGTCATCAAGGTAAGGCATTTCGGTCGTAAAGAGAAGGGCCGTGGGCAGGGTAAGGGGACAGCAAAAGTTCAAGCTGAATCCTTGAACCCATTGTGCGCAGGAACAGCATCAACACAGCACGTGCACCATTTCCGGCACCGGCGACAGTCTCTCGGCAATTCTCTCGCAGATGAATCCGAGCTCATGCGCTGTGTGGTATCTGAACATAATATACGCAGTGCGACACTAAGTAAGGACATATAAATCCATGAATCTATTATACGATCATAGTGAACAAGGTACAGAAACAACAGACCGAGGGTAGTAACACAAAACAACAAATATAGGAATGCGATTTACAATGATGAAGAGCATACAAGAACGAATCAACAGCACTAGGAACGAAAACTTAAAGCTCGTCGTCAGTGATTTCTTCACCTCTCTTCTTGCGAGCCATGCGCTCCTTCTTCAGCTGCAGGAATAATAATCGGTGAGCAGAATTCAGAGCGAAACAATCAGAGGAAACTAACCTTGCGCTGCTCAGCAGACGTAAGCTTCTTTTGCTTCTTGTTGTCGATCTTGTTACCCATAGCATCATATGTATCTTCCTCCTCACCCTCCTTCTTATCAATGCGAGGACCTGAACCCTGGCCCTCGACCCAGTTGTGACCAGAAGCCTCGAGATGGCCATCGCGCATGGCCCAGACTTCGTGGCAGAGGGACTCAGAGAAGTCCCTGTTGTGCGTAATAACGAGCACACCACCCTCGAAGACCTTCAAGGCCTCGATAAGTGCAGCAAGCGACTCACGATCGAGGTAGTCTGTGGGGATCATAAGTAAAAGGGAGGAACAAAACAGTCTACAAACGTACTAGTCGGCTCATCCAAACAAATGACGTGAGGGCGGCGCCAGGTAGCAGCGCCGAGGACGATCTTGACCTTTTGACCACCAGAAAGACCCCTCATGGAGTTGTGCGAAACAAACTCGGGCTCGAGACCGAAGTCAGCAAAGTGTTTCTCAATCTCCCGACGGACGAGAGGGCGCAAGAGACCGAGGCGCTGGGCCTCGCGGGTATCTACCTCGAGTACTTTCTGTGCAGAGATACCGTCAATAATATGAAGGCGCTAAGAAGTCAACTGTACGAACCTTCTCGTAACCACGCTTGATAAGTTCCTCACGAGGCATCCACACATTCTCCGAAGAGCTCATGTTCTTGAAAGAAACCTCGTACTCGTAGGACTGCTTCAACTTCTTACGCGCAACGATCTCTTCGATAATTCTCTTCGAGCCGTCCTCGTGAACGTAAAGTGAACCGTCTTTCATCTTTTGTGCTTCAGCCTCGGTAATTTGACGGCTGGCCTTCTGCATCTCTTCCAAATCCTCACCAGTCTGGTAACGCCAGAGCATGTATTCTAGAGGAGTCTTGTCGAGATGGTGGTCGATGTGATGGAAGGCATGCTGAGCAACGTAACCAATGACCAAGTTAGGGTGCTTCCAAATTTCACCACCCTTGTTGGGCTCCATGTCACCAATGAGGAGCTTGACTAGCGTCGACTTGCCGGAACCGTTGGGACCAAGGACAGCAACACGAGACGAAAGCGATACTTGGAGATTGATGTTGAAAAGTTGCTGGACTGCTTGCGTGGGGTACTGGAAGCCGACCTTACGCATCTTGAGTAAACTCTTCTCCTTGGTCTTGACACCCTCAAGCAATGGTGGGTCAGGGAGCTTGAACTTGTAGTCCTCCGCTGCCTCCAGAGTGTAGTAAGATTTTGCTTCAGGGACGACCTTGACGAAAGCCTCGAGGTTACCGCGGTATCTCTTGACCTTGAAGCGATTGAGGTGGAGGACGTCGGTGATCGTGTTGTTGAGGAAGCTGGAGTCATGCGAGACGATGATGGAGGTACAAGTCTTCAGGCTGACGAGGTAGTTCTCGAGCCATGCGACGTTGACAACGTCCAAATGGTTGGTAGGCTCATCAAGGAGAAGAATGTCAGCCTTGAAAAGCATGGCCCGAGCGAGGGCGAGCTTCATCTTCCATCCACCGGACAAGCTACCGATAGCGTGCTTCTGACGCTCATCGTTGAAGCCTACGGAAGCGAGGGTGTCGATCACCTCAGCCTCGTCAGCAAGAATACGCGAATCGGAAAGGATGAATTGAAGGACCGATGTGTCGGCCTCACTGCCATCAATATCGTGCTCGACATAGAAGGTGCGAACCTCATCAGGGGAGGGGAAACCCTCAACCTGACCATTGGTGATGGCGCGCATAAGAGTTGACTTTCCAGTACCGTTCTTACCGCAAAGACCGTAGCGGTGGCCACGCTTGAGACGGAGAGTAGCGGTGTTCAAGAGAATCTTAGCACCGTAGGCAAGGGAGAACTGGCAGTTACACAGGTCCTCACCCTCCTCCTCGTCATCAGCAACTACATCATCTTCAATGTCATCGCTGGCGGAGCGAACGACCCACTCCCTTGCAATGGTGACAGGGTCAGGAGTAGAGGCAACGAAGCTGAGGTAGGGAATAAGAGTGTCCCACTCGGGAACATCGAAGTTCTTAGCATTAACGAGGTTGGCAGCAAGGCGCGAGACGTAGACGGTAGAAGCATCGGTGGCGGAGGGAGCGGTGGCACCAGCTTTCTTGTAGATGGCGGTGAGGGACGAGGTAAGTTGCGATGCCTCTGCGACCTTCAAAGGAGGGAGGTCGGTACCATCGCTATCAGCGGGAACTTCGCCGACTTGGCGGAGTGTGGCAATAGCTTTGCCAACCACGCCACGAGCCTCAGGGTCACCAATGGAGGCCTCAACCTTGATCAAGCCAGGGAGAAGGTTGGGCAAGAAAGGACGGACAGTGACAGGGGAGTCAACGAGCTTGGCCATGTTGTCGACGATACTAATTATGAAATGAGATCTATGTCCCGATAAAGGAAAGAATCTATACTTACACTGCAACTTTACGCTTGGTGGCAGTAAGCTTCTCTAAGAGACCACGAGACAGAAGGGGAACCATGAGGGAAAGGGTAGCAGAATCTACTTCAGAAACGAATGTGGTAGCCGAGAGGAGCTGAATGGTATTCGGCACCTCTTCGACAGGGTTAATGAGAGCCTTGATTAAAGCCGGAATAAAGCGCTCAATGTCCTTGTTCGAGACCAATGCAGTAGCCTTCGTAAGAGAATCACGTGCAGCCTTCTTCACGTCCGCCTTGGTATCCCAGATGACCTCAGCAAGAATAGGGACGATATCGGGCATCAGACGAGCAGTCTGAAGGGGTGCAGAAACGACGAGCTGGTTGAGAACGACGAGTGAACCAGTCTTGATCTGCCATTTACCGGCAGTTTTAATTTGGTGCAGGAGAGCGGGAAGAAGAAGAGCGGTAGCCCAGGGGTTCATGGTGGCAACGAACTCCCTAACTGCTTCGACGGCTGCGTTACGAGGGGCAGGCATCTTGTCAGCAAAACCCTCGATAAGAGCGGCGTAAAGGCCAGATTCGACGAAAGTCGGCTCTAGGGCCTTTGTAGCACCCGCCTTGGCAAGGGTTACTACGGCGTCAGCTGCACCTTCACGAGCAGCAGCAGATTTTTTGTCAGCAAGAGCCTTAAGTGCGGCTTCATTGAAGCCAACAGCGGCAATGGCAGCAGGGCCATCATTTTGAACGGCCGAAGCCAAAGCCTTTGCAGCTGCATCGCGAGTAGCTTTGTCAGCGACGAAGAGGGCTGCCACGTCAACTTGACCGTCGACAGGGCCCTTAAGAGAGGCGGGAGAAGGGATAACAGGGGCAGTAGCGGTAACAGCAGGCATTTCTAGTGGCTGATCTAGCTATAAGCACACAAGAGAGGCAAGGTGTGAAATCAGACGAACCTTTAGTAAACGTTGAAAGTAAGTTTTCTATGTGCGATTAAGCAAACAAAAGCTAAAGGGAACGCTCTAGGTCTACTGGTGGCAAAAAGCCTGAAACACAGTTCAACAGCGAGAAGAGCGCAATGGGGGAGGATGACTGACCTCTATACAGAAACAAGAAGGTAAGAAAAAAGTGAGAGGGGAAGTGGAGAAAAACGACAACGGAGACTGGCCTGATGATATAAGGTAACAGCCTGCGGAGTCCGAAAAAATGAAAGATAATCTCACCGATTGGCCGGCCGGCCAATCAAAGGCACTGTCATCTGATCAAGATCAGCGAGCTCGTCGGGGCGCTATGATTGGCCGGCCGGCACCGCCGCTCAGCGCGGGGAATGTCTTACGGTATATACCCCGCATTTTAGATCATATACAAACGTTCTATTGCTCGACAGCATAAAAGAATGGGGACAACATATTGTGTTACTCCTTTTCATCCAGCTTAGCGAAACTCAACGGCGTGAATCCCTGTGATTTACAAAAGAAAATTAGCATCAGCATGCACACCACACGTTTAGCACAGGAAATTGATGAAGCAGTGCCACGTACATAACCCTCTCCCTGATAATGCTTGCTGTTCGCTTCAACCCAGTGCAGACGGAGAGCATGCAAAAATGCCGAGAGACCCTATTTTAGATGCAAACAATTTCACGATGAATCAAGAAGCCGTGAGTATTTCTTCAATCGATAGCACGTTTGTAACACGCACCTCCATGATGCACAGAACGAAGACCGTCAACGAGAACCAGAGCGCAACCGTAATTAGGAGCGCGATCGTCCCGATGATACCTGTTAGTCCCAAAGCATTTTCGAGCGTCATTGACCACAGCACTTCGGATAACTGGGCATGGGCCAATGACAGGGCCCACAAACGGAGGTAAGATGCAGTGTGCGAGATACATCCAAGACAAAATTCGATGGTGTGGATAATCTGATGGATGACCACCTCACCGAAGTCGTGCTGCTCCTGTAGATATGAATCAGTATCACGATACCTCCCCTATCTGCCAAGATCTTAACGTACATGCTCTTCCTCCATCTCCTCCACAATCACACGACCATTACCTTCTTCCTCAATTTCCAAAACATCGTCTGTACTCTCCCGGGCTGCACCACTACGGTGACCAAGTCCAACGTACCCTTGACCCTGTATCTTTTTCATCTCCTTCCATTCGAAATATGGCTTGGTGCACAACATCCAAGGCACGCAGACCAGCGCGAGTAAAAGGAGCACGACCTGAATGAACCCTTGTCCGGGATATAGCTGCGTGTGAGGATCCACTGTCCCTGGTGATAGGAACATCGCAATCAGCATGTTCAATAATGAGGGTGGCTCTGTGTCTCGGGTGGTCCAATCAATCGACCACTTGTAAAGAATGCATACGGCCAGATAGCCGAAGATCGATTGCAAGAAGATCATTTGGGGAATGAAATTGGCATAGATGTCAAGTGGACGTTTAAACTTGATGTGATTGGGGAGCTGCAGGCAAAGGGCAAATGTCATCTGAAAAAGTGTGATCGTTTGAGCATGTCGATCAAGCTGCCGTCGGTGGAGAACGCACATGAATAACACCAAGCACGATCGCCATCTTCATCTTATATGAATTTGTAAACACGAGCCCGTTGTCCGCAGCGTGCCATGCAGGGTCAAGCCCAAAGGGATAAATGTGACCATTGGGTTCTGCCAATGTTCCATTTGACAGTGAAAAGTCCCACCCCGAAGGCCAGATGTGGAGACTCTTAGAGAAAATGTCGTTGTACATGAGGCCAGTGTAGACGGAGAACAAGCCCATGAGGAGAATTATGTATCGACCGCTTGTGTGAATATTAGCGAGGGCATTCATTCAGTTACCTTCACACTTACAAAAAGAACTGGCCAAGGATCTGGCGAGGACGACGATTAAAGTTAGATCTTGCAGTTACCAAAAAGAAAACAAAAAACATGACCAACCTCATCAAGTTCTTCTCTCGCCCATTTCTTCTCCTTGAAAATCATATACAACGCGGCAAAGAAGATGATCAAGCCATGCCCGATATCACCAAACATCACGGCGAACAAGAAGGGGAACGTGACGATAGCAAACAGACCAGGGTTGACTTCTTGATAGCTCGCAATACCATAAGCGTCCATAATGGCCTGAAAGCCCTCGGTAAACTTGTTGGTGCGAGTGAAGGTCGGTGGCGTCTTGTTCGTGCGCAACTCATGTAAGATAGGCACGATACTTGTACCAGATTCCTCCTACAATTAGATGCGTGAATGTTAAATTCGTCCACAGCATATAGACGTCGTACCGTGGCGTGACGAAGTGCCATCTGAATCATAGTCATGTCCCTTGTTGGGCACCAACCCTCGGCGACAAGCGTCTTCCTCCTGACGTCGTAGTTGAAAAGATTCATAGTCTCATAAATCGCCTTCTCCTTGCGGACGACACCCTGCCACCTAGCCAGATTCTCTCCGATTGTCAGCAGTTCGCTGCGTCTATTTAAGCCTGTGTTGTACAGCACGGTCTGCAGGTCCTCCAAGCGAGCGGTAACCTCGCGCAGAGAATCTGATCGTTTGTCGGCGTTGGGGTCGATCGGATAGAGTGTCGCACCCATCGACTCTGCCACTTTTCGGATCTTTGAAAGTAAGGCGTCGCCGTGTGCGAAAATTATGAACACATTCTTTCGCGTCTCCGACCCAGTACCTGGATCAATGAAAGGTTCTGCAATGTCCGTATGATTCATGTACAGATTGCCTCTCAGAACACGCCACAAGACGCGCTCGAACGTCGAGATACGCGCACGGTCGATAGTGCCAGCAATGAATCTATGTGCGAATCAGTACAATAGTGGTAAGAATATTGATTGACGTACTCAAGATCAAACTGCAAAGTGGATGAATACTGCTGTTCCCGGTCATCGTGTTGCAGAAGTGGAGCAGAGCTATCATCGAAAGAGGTCCGAATGTCAGTCTGCTGAGTCTCAGCCTACGTGCGGCAAGTAAGTTTGCCGTATATACAGACCCATCAATCAACTAGACTTGCCTTCTCAAAGAAGACAGCTGTCTCTCGTAGAACATGACGGGCCTCTACCAGCTCCCTTGTGCGCTCACTCAAGGTCTTGTAGCTGTCGTTCATCTGCACAAGCCGCGTCTCATGCTCAGCAAGCGTGACATCAAGCTCGTCAATATTATGCGCAGCACTCGGTCCCACTGTGACCAATGGTGCCGAGTCGTATAGAGGACGGATAGGAACTACATCCTTCTCCTTCTGAATCTGAGATTCAAAAAAACGAACTCGTCGAGCCATTTCTTCCGTTCTCCGTATCTCACCAACGAACGAACGTTGAAAAGGATTGACAGTGGGATTCAACTGCATTGACATTGAACAGGATGCCACCAAGGAAATAAAGCGCACGCACATCTTTGAATTGTACATTGCCCAGTTCGCCGAGCCCTGTAACTGTGTCGTGGGCAACTTCGGTTGGGATATAAAGCTGCACCAAACTCATCTGTTCCGAACCTGTTGACGTGGTCAGCAAAACATAGTTAATACAGTTTATGCTCATGCGCACGGAACAAGGTAGGGTAATCATCCCCCATGGTATGGATTCGTGCGCGTATTCGAAAGCAAAAGATCAAAGGCGCTGAAAAACTGAGGTGAAGCCCGAGCTCGCAGCGCACTTTGCTTCAATGTTTGGTTTTATTTGTACAACCTAAATATGTCGTTACGGGGACACTTCAACCTCAAAACGAACCCTGGCGTGGGCCGATACATTCAGAAGATGGCACGAGCGTTTAGAAAATCTATCAGCTTGTGATTTGGTATCTGACTGAAATCTGGAATGTCACCACTTACCACGACGTGTCTGAACCATATTTGGCAGATATAATGGCAGCCAAGGAAGCATGCGACACCTCAGACTGTGCAGTGAAGACCCACAGTGGTACCAGAGATCTAGCCCAGTGGTTCACAGCGGAGCTGGTTCTTGAATTCGTCTCCGCCTCCTTCCGAAATTAACGACTGCGCTATTTCATCGACCACAACAACAAGTGGTATTTTAAAAGCAAGATATCAGGGCTGACGATATAGTCAGTGGGTTTAAACTAGTCGGCCCGGGCCATGTTGATGAGTTCCTTACCTTGCAACTATAGGGGGGCCAACGGTGACTTTTCATCAGAGCTCGAGATTGAAAGCGGATACTTGTGAGTACTAGCTCATCAGTGAGTTGAATGTCATCTTCTTTGGTCATAAAACAGGAGAAACTGATTCTCCATTTCCTCCGCTCCCCGTACACCGAACAGTCTCCAATCCCACGCACACTGGCAGAGTGGTTCCGGATAAACTGAGGAACTTTTGCCAAAGCAGGTAAATACATCCTCAGGTCACCACTAGTATTGGTCTTCTTAATAACCGTCCAGAGGTTACTTTTTTTATTTCGGGCTTTTCCCCTTTGGCATGGCGCGGCTGAGCAAAATAAATGAGATATATAATAGCCTCCAAGGTAGTACCAAATTATCACTTAAAGTGGCTAACGTTCTGACTTCAAGTACAGGTTGTCTTCGAGGCTCGCCATCAGGAATCTTCCATCATGAGATTGCTGCTTCAGCAAATTTCATGCAGATCTTTAGTCTGTGTTCACCCATTGCTCGCATTCACTCGCCGACTGAAATCAAAAGCGTGGACAGCGCAGTAGCGGATGGAACCAAGCAACGGAGTAGCGTCACAGTACATGTAAGTAGGAGGTGTGCGATGATTCTGGTTTTTTTCTTACAGTCCATGATTCTGGCTACGGGAGTAGCCGGTTTTTGTCACCATCAGCCTTGCATTTTGGATCTTCACTTTTTGGCAGGAAAATGCACCGTGACCATTGTCCCTAAAATTTACTGAGCTTATATATGAGTCTCGCGAAGTCATGTTTCAAGCCTAACAAGCAAGGACTCGAACGCCGCTCTCCCTTAGCCATGTTTCCAGCATGACAAATGGGAGTACTCATCCGATACACTACCAGATAGTTAGCAATGTTGAAAATGGAAGTATGATGATTCGAGAGCTTGTATTCTACCTCCTACAGATGGACTTATGTAGTAAAATTTTCGCATTTTTGGTCATGTGACATAGCTGTGGTATATATTGTTATTAATGAGAGTATATACCAATGGCCTTGTGGTGCAGTAGTAATGATGCTCTAAAATCTCAATGAAGTTATTTGACATCAGGAAAATGTGTATCTGTCATAATAACTATTTGTAACTATTTTTTGTCATAATAGAAATTGGTCTGGTACAG
>CAKNEV010000165.1:0-63105 GCA_930272055.1 Rhizopogon roseolus
TTGTTAGATATTATATAAATTTTAGGGTAGATAGAGCTTTGCAAACCTTTATCATTTTCGGGTCAATTACCTGATGCCTCGGGCCCTCTTCGATCCCCCGTTGCGGGCCTGGACTGGTGTCTAAAAACGTCATCAGCTCACAAATGATTCTACAATCGATCAAAATACCACCTATTCTTCTCCTCCAGCAACTGCCGCATGATGTGGCGCACTGGTCAAGGCTCATCACGCTCTCCTTCCCATTGCATCCCAATGGTCATGTCGGAGATTTGTCTCTTTCCGCCACATCGATCCTGGGAGGTCGCAGGTGTGAGATGCTCTGGTTTTACTAGAGGTCTCCTTTACTGTTTTTCCGACGCACAATTTATTTGAGGTACTTGCAGACGTTGGCTCGTGCCAGCTGAAGAGCCCAGCGCACCTCAATCCTGTACTCGTGCCCTCGGGTAATCGCTCAAAACAGGGAAATCGCTGGACATCATATTCCAGGCTTATACTCGTCGCTTGTCTCACGGAAAAGTTGCCCAACCAAGTCCAATTTATGCAAACACCGTTGTACTGATAGTGGATCTATGTTGTCTTTTTCCGGCTTTGAAAATTATGCGGGGTAACATCATTTCCCTTGCAGCTGGGTTCGAAAAAATGAATATTGAATTTCGCATCGTCCTCATAAATGGCCTCGCGTGGAAGATGTGAGTGCGATGTTTACGTCCTGGATGGGTATTCTAAGCAGCCGAGGAACGAGGCGGCATAGGATTTAGACTTTGTGGCGCGGTAGTGCGGCACGCGGCACTCTTGTCTCTGCACTGCGTTCTGCCCACTCTCCAGCAGGTTCCAGCCAGCCTGCTGCCTTCTGCTTTTCTTTTCCCCACCCGCCACTCCCTTTTCTTCGTTATCTCTCAGTATCTCGCAGCCTTTTAGCGTCTTACTTCACCCATAGACACTTAGTTAAATAGTTTACATTGTCTGATGGTTGGTACCTAGACTCCTGCCGGTCTGGCTGCGAGGTTGCCCACCCGCCCTCGCAGCTCACCTCAGATCACCTCACACAGGCTAGGGCCACTCTCAGGCCGGTTTGTCCTTCGGGGCGTTCGTCCAAATCTCAATAACATTGCACTCTGTGCATACATCCCCTTTCCTCTCGCTAAGAATGTCGTCACGAGAGCAAACACAAAGTACTACAACTGAGTCGAGATGCGGGTATCATGCCTTTGTTTATCACTGTTATTCTGGCGTCACGATCAGTTTCAGGTTTGCGATCTCAAGTTAGCACTGACCTCGGAGGCTAGAGTCCCTCTGGAGGTGACCCACCACTTTGCTCCCTGAAGTCGATGTATCAACTGCCTAGGAAGGTAACTTGCGCAAATGCATTCTATGTCTTAACTCGAAATACAGATTCGCATTGGAAGCTATACCTCAATTTACTTTCGAGGCCATCAAAAGCAAGTTGTCAGCAGCCAACATACTGGATGAGGCATTCTCTAATTTTACTGCCAGGTATTGAAGATAGATCTTTCATACCTTTGGTTATTCTGGTGCCCACCCTAAAGGCACGATGATGTCCGGGAAATGGGAATCGCGTCGCTGGTGGAACATAGGATCGAGCCAGATATTTACGGGTCTTCCAACCAAAATGGAAGCCAATATTGCGACGGAAATTATTTAAATTAAAAATCACGAAATTATACATATCAATTAGTGATTGTGTTGGTATCTCCTCATGGTAACCTCATTGTTAAAGGGATAAGTAGCTGGTACGAGGGCTTACGCCGTACTACCGTAACTACGGTCTCCGAAGAACGTCCATTTCACGTTGGACGTTCGCATCTTAGAGGCCATCCTCTTGATAGTGACTGAAGAAATAAAAGGTCATTCCTGTGCCTAGTCTGCCTCGACCGAACGCTGATCATGATTTGTGCTAGGAATCGGATTAATGTCATCTCTAGCATCAGATGAACCTAACATTCCCCCGCCCAAGTGGTTCGTGGGGCACACCAGCTCATTACAATGTGTAGCTCTTTTCCCGAACAGCAAAATGATCATCAGCGGCTCCTATGACCGCAGGATTCGTCTTTGGGATGTAGAAACTGGACTAGCATCAGGAGAACCCCTTCAAGGACATAAAGTTTCTGTGTGCGCTTTGGCCATGTCACCTGATGGGACGAAGTTTGCAAGCGGAGGCGGGGATGGTAGAATTTTGATATGGAATTCAGCCACGCGTAAACTGGCGACAGAGCCTATACAAGCTTACTGGAAAGATTTCGACTGTATTTCTTTCTCGCCCGACGGCTCAAGGATCGCGTCCACAGCAGGCAAAACGATCAAGATATGGGATGTAGAGACCGCGAAGCTGGTGATGGATATCGAGCTCCCGAGTGACACTCACGCAAAACAGGTTGCGTTCTCTCCTGAAGGTAGCAGAATTGCCGCTGTATCCTCATTCGATCATGTGGTGCGTATCTTTGACGCAAAGACGGGAACCCTCGTGGTCAGTCCTATGGCTGGCCACACGGATGTACTTCATTCTGTTGCATGGTTCCCTGATGGACAACGTCTGATCACTGCATCACGCGACAGAACAATCCGCCTCTGGAGCTCAGAGACCGATTACCAGGTCGGACAGGAACTCGATGGCCATCAGGCCTGCACTGTCCAAGTCACTGTCTCTTCTGACGGGAAGCTCATCGCTGCCCTTGACGGCGGAGGTAGTATTCAACTTTGGAATGCGATTACACTCGATCGGATCTTGCTTGAACTCAAGCATGACTGCCCACTGCTCTGCATGGCTATTTCAGCGGATGCTCGTTTTATCGTTGGTGGTAGTGGTGACAATAAAGTGTTTCTGTGGGACATTGAAAGCATAACTCGACATATCTGCGAGTCCAGACCATCAGATACTCTCAGGCTAGAGAACCAAGAATATGTGAGCAGGGCATTCTCTGCGTTAATTTGCTGAATGGTTACAAGCTACTAACAGAGTAGCCCTGAACACACTGCACCGCAGACTACCCCTGGAACAACGTCTCACGGGCCATCACCTCTGAAGGCAAGCTTTATTGGGCTTCTTCCTTTGCGAGGTTGCTAAGAGAAATCCTTCAGCCTCCTCTGCCCAGAGATGATGCTTATCCTGCAGTTTTTCGCACTGGATGCAGCCATGTCCGACAGTGGTGGAGACAGCCCCTCAGATTTCTGAATACTCGCAAACACTCGCCTTCTGCTGTGAATATTCACTTATTTGTTCTCAGATGTTCGACTATTATTGACGGAATGTGTATTTAGGGAACTACTGAATCATCCAAACTGCAGTGTGACCTGCAAGGGAATACAGGCTTGAACCAAGACCATGCTCCCCCTCAGGATGTTCTGGATGAATTCGATCGTTATGTAATGAACGATATTCCAATCCGTCTAATCTACGTCCCAACAATGGAACTTGTCGGGCGAAACTTCGTGAAGAGTCATTTCCTAGATCGGATGAAGGAGATCACTGAGGATCTGATAGCTGAAGAACAAGCGCACTTTCAACCACCGTTGGCAAGGGAGAGAATCGTGCCAACGCTCGTCCGAAACAAAGTCAAATATGGTATTCTCTCTCATCGATGGTTGGATACAGGAGAGCCTTCATACCAGGAAATGATGGGGGAGAACATATTCGGCCATTCATATGCCAGACATCCGTCGTCCAACAGAATATCCCGGCTGAAGGGAAGCCGTATGTTGCATGGCTTTTGTACTGCCAGGGAGGAAGAAGCGCCAAGTGCTGGCTACATTAAGCTGGAAAAGTGTTGCGAAGAGGCTAGACGTCTTTGCCTCCACTTCCTGTGGTCGGATACGTGCTGCATCAACAAGGATAGCAGTGCAGAGCTCGATGAGTCGATCAGGTCGATGTTCCGGTGGTACCGGAATTCGACCATCTGTATCGCATACCTTGGCGAGACATTGGTTCTTGATGATCTGAGACGAGACCAGTGGTTTATAAGGGGATGGACTCTACAAGAACTTCTAGCGCCCCGGAAGATCAAATTCTTTAACAAGGAGTGGCAGCCGCTCACTGATCAAGAAGACGACAAGGAGGAAGATACTCCTCTCATGACAATGCTGGAGGGAATTTCTGGAATTTCTGAAACAGAGCTCCGAGATTTTTCACCTGCTCCAGAGCATATCGACAAGCGGATGACGTGGGCTGCGCAACGAAAAACTACGAGGGCAGAGGACGTTGCTTATTCTCTCATGGGAATATTTGATGTCAGCCTGCAAATTGCTTACGGAGAAGGAGGAGAGCGCGCATTCGGGAGGCTTATTGAAGCTCTCATGCAAGCTGGCGGGGATTCATCGGTGCTCAACTGGGCGGGGAACCCGGCGAGACATCATGTCTCACGTGCTCTTCCCGCGTCGCCTGCGAGCTATGTGGGCCATCCCGACATAGTCCAGATTGGCCGACTTGACCTGGCATTGACTAGTAGGGGGTTGCGTGTTCCATTAGTCATTCTACCGTTTGATATGATTAGACCGGAATTTGATGGCCGGCCCGTCGTAAACCCCAAGTTCCACTGCCCACACCATGGTATTGGCGAGGTTAGCATCGATTCTCGAGGTCACAAATTCGATGCAATACCCAATCAATATGCACTAGGTATTTTCCACTATATCCCCGCGGAAGACTCGTCAAACCCAGGTCTACCTAAAGAACTGGCAGCTTATCTACTGGAACGAACAGAAGTGGAGGCAGGCGATCCTATACTGATTGGATTATCACGACATTATCGTTCTACTGAGGACGGGTGGAGGAGGATACCTACTGGATTCATCTATTTGGAACTTCCTGGTGTACCGGACTTTGCGTCGCTGTGGTACGTTGATCGCACCTGTCTGGAAACTGTCTACCTGTAGAAGTGTTTACTCGATCAGCTTAAATCTATTAATACGTTTATACCTGTACATCATTACAAAGAGACAGGTCATGGTTATCTATCTTGGATATTTATACGAGCGTGGTTGAAGTCCTATTTTGCATCTGCAAGGCGATGTTCGTATGATTTGGCAATTCGTCGTGCTTTATATCAACAGTCGATGCGGAAAACATGTGCATGCAGGTTACCGCAGCCCACAGCAGCGGATCCCAGGTATTTTCGAAACAAGGAAAATTACATGATATGATACTTACGGGTTTCATCGCAAACTCGTTCAAGAAATTCGGAGGATGTACAATTTCATACGGTATCAATACCTGACCGTCGCGGTCTTCTAGAACTCATGAAGAGAAATATGCTACATAAAAATGCTTAAACTAGACAAGATTTAACCAGACTTTTCGATGATACCGTAAAAAAGACATGGATGATAGATAGCGTGCATCATCATAATAATAGTCACGTAGGTGGCCCTGTCGTCGCGAAAGGGCGTTCTCCCCACCTCTCCCAAGCATCTTCACCGATGCGGCGCACAGTGCCTTGCAGCTGCGCCTTCAAAGCTGTCCAACCTTCGTGTTTTACAATCTTATACACGCTCGAAAGTGATATGGGATAGGCCGGCGGGAATTGGGTCAACTCTGGGTATAGGGGATCATAATAGACGGTATAAAAGAGACGGCGAGCTTGTACATGTGCAAATCTAGAAGACATTCATCAGATCAGCGAGGATATTTCCATTTAAAACCCACCGCCACATGGTGAGGACGAAAATGATTTGTACCACAACTCCAAACCAGACCAGACCACGGTGGAAAGAGCTATTATTACTGATGGTGGTTGGCTGGTTACGAGAATCATTAGATCAGATCGCATCAAACGCGTGCGTTTTTACTTACCATATGCCCACTTCGGCCCACGGCGTCCTTGGCATATTTGCGCACCAAGTCGCTCGATTTCACAGATTCGACACGAAGCGTCTGGGCCAATTGATCCCGGGCATGTCGTGCAGCTCTTGAAACCTCATCAAGTTCTTCAAGATGGCTCGGGTTCAATGCGAGCTCATCAGCAGACCTAATGCAAATTCTTATCAGTAAGCGACTTGAACCTTAACGTTTGAAGTATTACCTATCTCCGTCACTTAGCCCATCAGCCCACTCTCGGAGCGTCTGCCGCATTTGAGACAGGGTTTCAGTGCGCCCAATGGGTACTTCATCGTGCCGGACTGACACTGATGAACCTTCATCAACTGAAGGTTCAGCGGGTTCAATCAAAGAAGCAGCCTCTTCCTCAATTTCTCTTCCCATTGCATCGACAATGCGAATACTGCTCTTGTTAGGGGTACGAGAACTCTGTGAAGTTTCAGCCGGTGACGATGACGATAGATAAATTGTATCTTTCGATTCTGCTGGTCCATTCGCTATGTCCTGTGGGGTGTCCCGTTTTGAGTGTTCGTCAATCCGTTCTCGGCCGAATGCATCCACAACCTTCAAGCTGGGAGATTTTCTCAGTGAACGTGGTGATAGTGCATTTGAACGAGACACAGGTGTTGTACAGCGTTCAGGAGTGACAGGTCGGGCTTGTACCGGATCGTGTATAGTATCAACTTGAGGGGAACCATTGGGCTTTTTGGGGGGTGTGCTCTCCGCCTGTGGTGCGTGTCCGTTGAGTAGCATGTCAGGTGCAGACATGCGTACGGCAGACAAAGGTGCTTCAATTTCAGCAGTTGACGCTTCTGATTCTGTGACATCAAAGCGCACTTTGAGGATGCTCTTCCTTCTTCCGACAGAACCAAACTGGGATTGATCAACGGAGCCATTCTGACTTGGGAGTTGATTTGGGGTCGACATCCATGCACCTGGGGGTGCCGGGGTGCGTAGAGGAAGAGAGTTAGCACGCGAGAGAGAAGGTATTGGCGTGAGCAGTCCATTGGGTGCTGGGGCCTCCGGCTTCGAGCGCTGCTCGGGTTCAGAGCTGGCTCGAGTCAATGATGATGGTAATGGTTCAGCCGGGTTCAGCTCAGGCGAGGAAGCAGGAGGTGGAGATGTTTCTCTATGAGCGTGCTTGGACAGTACAGGTGTGAAAGCCCATCCTCCAGGAGGTCTCGGAGTCTTCATGGCGGTGGAGTTCGGATTGGCGAGGTTATCCTCATCCACTCGCATGGGAGTGACGTCTGCTTCGCGTGTCTCTACCTCGTCCTCAGAAGATGAAGGTAAAATGGAAAGATTTGTGAGATCATGGGGTGGCGATGGGGTTCGGAAGTCAAGAATGGAAGTACTCGACGAAAGGCGACGCGGCGGAGTCATGATTGCAATAGTAGGAATGGCTTCAGAAGAAGATCCATCCTGAGGGATGGAACGGGTCAGCGGTGGTGTTCCCGGAGGAGTGAAAGAGGGCGGCGCGGTCTGCTCTTCCGCCGGTAATGGATAATCCGGAGTACGAGGTCGGAACGAAGTAGCTGCAGCCGAGGCAAGAGCTCTGCGAAGGCGTGCTTCATCATTCGAAGGAATACTGGAGGATGATTGAACAGGCGAGCCCCGTTGTCTTGGTGGCGATAGTGGAGGAGACACCAAAGCTTCTGTCTCTGCCTCGCTGAGCGCATATTCCTGAGAACGCCTTGGCGGTGTGTCTGGAGTAGTTGACCGGAAAATAAACCCTGATACAGATTCCTCGTCACTGGCTGCAAATTCTTAGATAAAAGAACATATTGACAAGTTGAAGGAAAAATGTATCACCTAAAACCATATCCTCGTCCTGAAATCCACCGCTTACACTAGTCTGAGGGATAGTTCTGACTGACTCAGTTAATTCCATCGACTGCCTGCGATGGCCCTTCGTAAACTGCTCCTCATCGTTGACTTTAGCAGGGGTAGAGGAAGAAAAATTGTCGCTGCTGAAGATACCATTCTTTTTGGGTGATGCACGCACTGGAATCAAGCTCGACCTAATGATGCCCGACGCACGGCTGGATGGGCGGGAGCTCTCATTCTTGCTTCGGGAAAGGTGTGCGCGTGCAGGTGAAATGTCATTTCCGCTGACGTGACTATGGTGCCTCGCCGTGCCCCACTTGGGATGAGGCGAGTTCCAGTTTCGCTCTCGCTCATGCGTCACCTCTTGTTTTTCATGATCTTCTGACTCGTGGTTGCTAGCCAATGAACTCGCAGGTGAGCTGGCACCCGATAGTCGTTTGAGTGAAGAGCTGGAAGCTTGCCGGTGAAGGGATGCATGGGTCGGTGACGAGTATGCTGCGGCCGATGGAGGTCGAGCGGGATGTGTGTGAGAGTGGTTCGAAGACGAGCTAAGGCTCGAAGATGGTCGAGGCGGTGGATGTCGTTTATTCCACTCTCGTTCACGCTCGATGTGGCGATCTCTGTCGAGCTCAGCCATCCGATCACGATCTGAGGGGGCCCATTGAAAATATTGCGACGTGAAATAAAATGGTCGCTTACAATCTGCCTGCGAGCTCATGGAACTGGGCCTTGAGCTCCGATCATCATCAAAACTCCGAAGCGACGCGACGCTACTCCTTCTCTGTAAAGTCTTGCCGCTGAGTGGTGACCCACTTCTCGACATAGCTGCTTCATGCGAAAGTGTCCTAACATGAGAAGGTGACGTCCAGGACATTTCTTGAGAGTAACGTCGGTGGAATTCCAACGAGTGTTGGTGCTGAGGTTCAGGGGTGGCTGGGCGTGATAAAACTTTCGGGCGGTTCCACTCGCGTTCCCGTTGATGCTTCCGTTCCTCTTCGCGAGAGTGCTGTTGCCCTTTGACTGGATTACTACTATGAGATTGCTTTTTAAAAAATTGTAAATATTGATCTCACAATCAGCATTAGACGACGTTGAGCTTGCCCTTGACCCTGAGCATACGTCGGTGGAGTGACAAAAAAGAAATGAAAGGCATCACCTACCTGGCAGCTCGAGACTGGAACGGCGAGATTGATCATTGGATTGTAACTTCCCGCGAAACGATAGGGAGGAGCGCGGCCGCAAGGGAGTAGTTGACGAGCCCTTAGAGCTTGAACCGAGCTTCGGTACTGCGAGAGATGAGAATTGTCACAGTACATCATTTGTAAAATGATCTCCTACCATCCTCGGACGTATCGAGACCACTCATAGCGTGTCGCATGTCCGAATCCTGATCCAGGAGGTCTAGTTGACTAGTCAGCAAGGGGAAAACATTCCAACGTTTGTGACCTCACTGGATTGAGATACCAGCTGTGAAGGTAATTGAAAGGTACCACGAGGTGAGCCCGCACTCGATGGAGGTAGTGACAAAGATGACTCGAGTGGTTGTAGCAGAGCAGGCACAGAATTAGTAGTAGCACGTCCGTCCACACTGGATGGTAATGAACCTGTTTCCGAGGGTCGAGAAGAAACTGATACACTTCAATTGAGTGCAATCGTAGTAATAATATAGATGAGCTGACCATCAAATACCGCGGTGGGTAACTGCTGATCCAAGAGTTGCGATCGGGAAGACATGAGGCGTACACGAAGGGTATCAAATGTTACTGCATGAGGCGATCGAAATGAAGATTCAGACCCCTTGCTAGATTCTCGAACATGTATTGCGATAAGATATCGAACATTGTGAAGTGAAGGGGAATAACGCACTGGGATTATCAACCTCGTCGTCACTGAGACTTTTTCTTTTGCCCTTATGCTGTTCCCTTTCACGACCGACAACGGGAGTGATGTCCATCTCACTACTATCGAAACTATTTCTACGCTGTCTCGATCTCTGTGGCGTATCTCCAGGCTCGCGCCTGGCATGAGAGAACAGGTCCTTCAGGCTGTCCCGAATTACGCTTGGAGTAGCAGGAGTAAAACGAGATGACGGAGTGCCTGCTTCATATTCTGAGGGTGGTGCAAATGGCCTTGGAGGTGGGTATTTTCCATCGGGAGATTCTGATGAACGTGCAAGCAAGGCACGGAGGCGGGCTGCTGGAGGTATATCGGAGGGTATCGCAGAAAAAGTAGATGCCCCAAATTCAGAACTTGGACCGTAGCTACTAGAGGTAGAAGAGATTGCCTTGAATGGCATGCGAGGAGTGGGCTGATTGTCATCCTCCTCGTCGAAAACGTTGGACTGTGGAAGAGCAGAGGAGGGACCTGCAACTGGGGTAAAGTCCATATCGCTACCTTCCTGAACACGAGGACTTGGTGTGCGGCGAAGGAGCCTGACACGGGGCATTAACAGGGAATTTGATGAAGGCGTCTCCATGATTCCCGCACGCGTCGGCCAACGGGCGCATGCAGCGTGTTTGCTGCCTGTTCGAGCGCGATATAGCCACTCATTTGTCTGGATAAATTAGGAAATGTGATCCTCGCTTGGGTTACGGCTGTTTCCGAGACGCGCTGTGACTGAACTTATGAGATCGTTTTCCTAGGCAGCTGCTTTCCCGGAGTTTCGTCTTTGAGCTTCAACGACTGTGTCAAGATGCCACTCTACCAAATGTTCTGCATCGCCAGTCACTTTAGGGAGTACGTGAGTCTCATTCTACATTTTGCCATATAAACATGTTTGAGCTCATGGTCATGAATCAGAAACACATTAAAGATTTGGTGACGATGTCTGCGACGCATGTCATGAATGAAGGCGGTGTGGTCCGAAATATCCAGTTCAGTGGAACCCAAACGCTTCCCCAACGTATGCGGCGACATAAACAGTACTATACTGTTGGAGAGTAAGCCACAAGCACTTCGTTCTTGCGCTCACAGCGACCTTACTTTTTTACTAGCTACTGGACAATGCATTTTGACACGTCACCTCGCACACTTCGGACATTAGCCGGAGTCATGCGCCGAGATCCTCGCGTCATAAGGTGGACGATGTTGAAGTTAGGCGAGAAGGCAGAAGAAGTGGTTACTTCACCCGAGCAGACAATGGAACGCCACTTGCCAGCTTCATTGAGCAAAACCCCCCAATACTGGTCCTCTCCATGATGCATTTTTGATACCTTTGGGTTCAAAACACTTTGTAGAGTGCAGTGGACTGCCATCTACTGAGAACGATTACCTTTCGTTCTTTCATCCACAATCATTAAGCTTAAACGTCCAAACGCACTTATTCATTTAAATATTTGGTTGAGTTAAAGAAGTTGAGTTGACTCTCGGAAGAATCTGAATCGTCATGAGTCATAACCGAATCTGGCCTTCAGACTTGACCGACGTCGTTCTATAAAGTACGATCACTATCGTGCTTATGAGGTCGAGGCACACGGCTTGACCGCCCTTAATGGCATGCGATACGGTCTGCACCTCGGTCGCGGCAACAGCGCCGATGGAAAAATGAACGGTTCACATGGTCCTAAGCACGAGAGGGGTGATATAGACCATGAGGCTTATTCATTTTCTTGAACGAGTTATGCAAATCCCATGTATCTACGCCCATCTGCGCTCACAGACGTTGGCGTAGAAGTCTCCTTACTCCCGCGGTCACAATGATTGCTGCTTAGAAACAATCCAGACACAATTCACAAAATGAGCAAACTTCTTTACTATTTACGTGCTGGTCCGACGCTATATATCCACGCACATTTGTTTGATATCATATTCTCTAGTAGTGGTCTTGTCTCTTGTAGCAAAGAACCGCATACTCCTTTAAAAGCGTGTCAATTTAATCTGTCCATGTCGCTAGAATATGTACTCGCCTTGACATTCTTCTCTGTGGAATCATAGGGGATGTAGCAACCACTACCGAAAGCCTCACACGCCTTTCCAGGGTGCACGGCTCCGTGGTAAGGGGCTTGTGCAATGTACTGAGGAGTACCTCCGGGCTCTCGGCCACCTTCAACAGGCCGCAGCCCACCGAGAGCTTCCAAGTCGAATTTGCCGGAAATGTTAACCCATTGCACGGCATTAGGGTTTCCAACGAGAATTTCGTATCTATCAAGCTTTCCAGTGGTTCAGTTGATGATAGCAGCGTGTTTTGGTGTGCGCTTACATGAATTTCTTCCTTCTTGTAGCCAATCACAGCGCCTTTTTTGAAGACATCGCACGCCTTTCCGATCACTGGAGTAAACTTCATTCAGTCAAAATTCCGATCGACATTATTCGGAACATACTGAGACCGCCCTATAAGAAACGCGATTAGCATCTTGATCAGGAGGAACCGCTGTCGTACTTGCCTCGCAGTAAGCACGGCAAATGTACAGAGGGGCACCACGCTCAAAGCCGCCTTCGATAGCATCTGATGGAATGTTCTTACCCTCAGTAAGAACCCATGCCACTTGACCGTTGTAGTTCCCGCTTCGGAATGCCTGTGTGCGTTGCTCTGCCTCTCTAATCCAGTTGTTGAGAGACCAGAGATGAGCCTTTTTCTGGAGAGGATTGAAATGTCAGGTCTGCATCAAGTGATAATGGAGGGCGAATATACCTCCTCCTCATTCTTGCCGTGCTCTTTGTAGGCATAATAGCCAGCGGCAGTGGCAGCGATACCGGCCAGGAGGCCTCCTCCGATCTGATAAAAAGGATAATGTATGTATGACTCTATCTGAGAGAAAACATACCTCCAGCTCTTGCTTCTTTTTGTCGTCAACGTCATACCAATGCTTCTTACGCTCTTCCTGAGTGGGCGTAACGCCACCTTGAGGGGCTTGATAAGGTTGTTGTTGTTGTTGCGGCTGCTGAGGAGGTTGATCGTATGATGGAGCACATTGCTGGGACTTGCCGCAGTCTTCACCCCATTGGCCTGATTTTTCATGATGGGGGCGGCGGTGCTCGCCGCCTTCCATGCGTCCCCATAAGGCAGGTGTCACCGGCGGGGTCCAGTCGCTCTATGACACGAGCTCGTTGATGAGTCTGAAGACGAGTAAGTAATACTAGTAGTGATTACCTGGGATCGGTGAGGCTGAATTATTTTGTACTGGACACCTATAGGGATGGATTGAATCAATAAGGGCAACAAGGAAAATGGTGGATGGAACAAACCTTCATAGAGGACCACAGCGCCATAGTCGTACTGAGTGCCAGGTTCCCAATAGTCAGGCATGTTGTACGGGAGTGTATACGAAGTTGAAGGATGGAGACGTTGTTTGTGTCTGTCACTGGACGGTTTATATCATAGCAACGTTGCACCCTGCGCCAGACATCACGATATCAACTCCAACGTGATGGAGCTAATGTGTCTAATGAAAGAGGGTTTACGGGTCTTGACTCTTGGCTGCCCTCTGAGGAACGGCACACATGATTCTTCGAAGATGTTCCTTGATTATCGGGGAAAACTGTAAGAGTCAACGGTCTACGGTCAGACCTGGCCAGGTATTCATCATCTGATTTCCACGAGGCAAATTGGACAGGAAGGAGCAACAGATCTAGACGTGATGGTGTTATATTTTGGCCTCGGAGCTTAGTTGAGAATGAAATACACTTGCTTTTGCGGTGGATTCTTCTATAGCATGTCATTTTATTCTGGAAACTGATTGTGTGCGATTACACGGAACCCCAGTTCTCGACTGGCGGCACGTAAGCCGAGACGATCAGTACTGGAAGTAGGACATCACCGGGATTGTTTATAGCAAATCGTTACCAGCAGCCTGTTTCCGCTCCAACTCCGATGCATGTGCTAAGTACACGCCGTTTTGAACTGCTCCCAAATCTTGAGCAAGTTAATGTTATTACTACCTAGCTTACCCCAATGCACGCAACCGTTTTGCTGTTGGTTTACTGTTACGTCATTTTCAAACCTCTAGCAGAAAGCCGGAACCAACAGAAACCATTTTAGACTCGGAAATCTCATGGATGCGAGTAGGAGCACACGTTTGCATCCTGCATATATTTGTAACCTCCACTAGCAAGAATCCACCTGTTTCAACCACTACCATCGATAACGATCAATTTGTATTCATGATGAACACAATCGAGCCAGTCTTTCGCATCATTCCAACTACCCAGAACTACGATTGGGGAAAGCAGGGAAATGAATCCAAGGTTGCCGAGTTTGCTTCTGGAGCTGAAATACCTGGGTTTGCTTTGAATGAATCAACTCCTTACGCAGAAGTAGGTGTTCCAGAAGCACGGGTCTGCGTCAGATCTGACCGATGGGCGTACAATGACACCAGCTTTGGATGGGTACCCATGTAAAGTCACCATCAGGAGTGGTTGATAAAGAGCAGAACCTTTCCCAGATCTTGGCGATGAATCCCAGTCTGATAGGGGACAGGGTATCTCGGCGGTTCGATACAACCAATGGAAACCTCCCCTTCCTGTTCAAGGTCCTGGCCATTGGCAAGGCCCTAAGCATACAAACTCATCCCGACAAGAAGACAGCAGAGCAACTACATGCCCAACAACCAAGCGTCTACACTGGTGAAATTTATTATCGACCTTCATTGATTCTTCGCTTATCGGTTACGCAGATCCAAACCATAAGCCTGAAATGGCACTGGCGTTGACGGATTTCAAGGCATTATGTGGTTTTATGCCGATCCAGAAAATCGCTGAATACGTGAAGGTTGTCCCCGAATTCAATGCACTGTTCGAACCGTCTATCGTGACGGAATTCCTGAACTGCACGCGTGCATCCGAGTTGGAACAGAAGGCGGCTCTACAGAAATTCTTCTCAGAATTGATGACTGCTGATGTTACCAAGATCGCCACACAGCTTCAGATACTCGTCGCTCGTTACCAAAGCGGAGGTCAGAAACACGTAGAAGAGAGCATCAAGGATCTTGTCCTAACATTAAATGAACAATACCCCGGGGACGTTGGGGTCTTCTGCGCATTTATGCTGAACTACGTCCGAATGATTCCCGGACAGGCTATTTACCTAGGAGCTGGAGAACCTCATGCTTACGTGCAAGGCGGTATGTCGTCCCCTGGCAATATTCAACTTAACTAAATAACGAAATTTGAAAGATATTATGGAGTGTATGGCCAATTCGGACAACGTCATTCGTGCAGGCCTTACACCAAAGCCCAAAGATATTCCCAACCTTGTTTCTGTTCTGACCTATATGGCATCCGATTGGGACAAGCATATGGTCAAACCCGTCGACATCACTTCGCGCACACGCAAATATGACCCCCCAATTCCAGACTTCACAGTTCTCCAGGTTAACATCCCAAAGGGTGAGACTGAAAGTCATGAGGCCATCCAAGGACCCTCGATTGCAATAACTACCGAAGGTTCTGGTCGGGTAAGTTGGGGTGGCGGCGTCTTAGACTTACAGGCTGGAAGTGTCATCTTCGTGGGGGCTGAAACAAAGATAGATATTACTGCCGGAGATTCCCACTTGGTTGTGTACCGTGCGTATACCACCGCTTAGATCTGTATCATTAGCAATCTATCGATGCCGGAGTGTCCGCAGCAGCGCCATGCCAGACATCGCTATGAGCCATAACCCTGACCTGACTTGGGTGACCCCCGAAATATGAAGCTTATGAAGTACCGAGTATATGCATGCATGCTCCTCGGAACACCGAGGACAACTTGAAGGATGTTGATATCCAACAAACCCTAGGCGCCCAGACCATGACGGGGTCGACAAAGAAATCGATAATGGGGATGTGACCCACTTTGAAAGGAAGTGCATTGAAAATGTATACAAACGAGAGTCTCAATGTTCAATTATCGACGTGAAAGACCGAGTACATGTAAGTAGGCTAGACTACCGTCCGCATAAGCCGTTACACCAAAAGGCAGTGATACTGAACAGTTGCTGTTCAGTACCGCAGGTAGTATATGTGCTGATTATGGGAATTCAGGTAAACCGGTAAGCAGCATGCTTACAGTACAATAGCTACTCTAGCTAGGCCTCGGGCGCTTGGGAGGAAGACCGTAACGTGTTCCTTCTTTTCAATGGGTAACCGCGTTGACACTTTCTCATGTCCATGCAAACCGTTTAAGCCGCAACAAATCCAACACCTTAATCTTGCAAGCTTGGGGCGCGCACACCGTGGCTTTGGGAGTAGGAGGGCGTAAAGGCAACAGGGAAATCAGAATTGTTTGATTTGAAGTCCGAAGTCCGCGTGCATGGCTTCAACATTACCGTTAAACAGCGCGGTCATCATGCTTTCCTCAATTGTACTATTCGCAAGTCTCGTCAAGCTCGTCTCTGGTGCGACTGTGAACGACGTACGTCCCCTGGTAATATGGCATGGACTAGGCGATACCTACTCATCCCCTGGCATGGTGCGCTTTGAGGATGAAGTCAAGGAGATGCACCGCGGCATCTTCGTCCACTCCATCTTCATTGACGAAGACCCAAAGGCCGACCAGCGTGCAGCCTTCGTGAGCATTCATAGAGCCAGTTTATACACATACTAACTCATGCAAATCCGTCAGTATGGCAATGTGAATGATCAAATAGCCCAAGTTGCCCAGCAGCTCGCTGAAATACCCGAGCTCAGTCGCGGTTTCGATGCCATAGGCTTCTCTCAAGGGGGCCAATTCCTTCGGGGTTACGTGGAGCGTAATAACAGCCCGCCAGTGCACAATTTGATCACCTTTGGGTCACAACACATGGGTATATCCGACTTGCCAGCGTGCAACCCGTTCGATTTGCTTTGCCAGGTTGCCCGCCGAGCAGCCAACAGGGGCGTGTACACTGAGTGGGCACAGGAGCATCTCGTTCAGGTTCGTTATAGTACCCTTCCGCTCCATTTTTGTTAACTCAATCATTGACAGGCCCAATATTTCAGAGACCCGCAGCAGCTCTTGCTATACATGTCTACAGGAAGCTTTCTACCCGACATCAATAACGAGGTCTTACTTCCGTCTTCTCGAAGTACATCTTATGCAGACAACCTCGCCTCGCTGAATAAGCTCGTCCTCGTCCTCTTCGCCCAAGACAAAACCGTAGTACCCAAAGAGAGCGCTTGGTTCGCCTCTGAAAAACCTCTCGAGGATAATAGCTTCGAACCATTTACATCCGGATCAGAGCAGACGCCGTTGCTCAGTGCACCACATACCAAAGACATCATTCCAATGCGTCTACAGCCCCTCTACAAAGAAGACTGGATAGGTCTTCGAAGGCTTGACAAGTCAGGCGCAATCGACTTCGTGGCTTGTTCAGGGGAACATATGCAGATTGACGGTTGTTGGGAAGACCTGGTCACTAAGTGGGTGGGTGGATCTTTGAGCGCAAACTGAAGCGCGTCTTGTCTCAGTGACATCATGAATGTCATCACGCATTTCAGTATTCGTGTGTTATTATTGCATGTACAGGAACTTTATTTTTTCTCGATGCTGTGGACAGCAGATCTGTCCGGAAACGTCACCATTTCCTGTCCTTTCTTATGATTGTACAGAAGATTATATGTTCTACGCATAGTGTTAGTGGAGTATTAGTCTGGCAAATATACAATTTGCGGTATCTTCAACCCTTTCTAGATAGCCAATCACATTTGTCCTCCTGATGGGAAACTTATATAAGCGTCACGGTCCGAATAACCACAGCGAAAGTTCACGACGTGCAAACAGTTCTCGGGGTTGTTAGTTCCTTACCCACTTACCTCGACGTTCATTTTCTTGACCGCCCTCAGCAAATTACAAATGTCTGGCGCAGCATCCGCAGCCGCGGGTTCGAAGTTCTCTGCGTTTATGAACCATCCCGCTGGTGCGTGGGATGTCCGTTGCAGGAATTCTGCAGCAAGGTCACAGGCTTATACTAATATCACTACTACAGGTCCAAAGACTGTTTTTTTCTGGGCACCGATGATGAAGTGGTGTCTAGTCGCTGCGGGTGTGAAGGACCTTAGTCGACCAGCAGAAAAGCTCAGCGTATCACAAAACCTTGGTTTGTATAATTGACTATACCACTGTGACTTTGTTCAAATTTTGCCGAGTAGCTCTCGCTTGCACAGGTTTTATTTGGGTGAGGTACTCACTGGTAATCACCCCCATAAACTACAGTCTGGCGGCGGTAAGCATCACTGACTTTTCTACACGATGATGATCCTCATATCTGGTCTCAGGTGAACTTCTTTGTCGGGTCCACAGGTTTGGGTCAGTTGGCTCGGATTGCAAAGTAAGTTTCAACCCAAGTAGTTATACCTTATGCTCACCATCGAGTCATTCACCAGTTATCGGTACAAGAACCCAGAGGCAGTCAAGGCCTGATTAGTCGCTCTTACCTTCTATTTGTACTTCCATTGCGATATCAAACTTTAGCGATTTTTATATTCAACCATACATACTGAGCGACATCGGATTCATCCCTGAACGAAAATTATCATCGACTGCTTGTTTTCTTCGTCTTACTACGGCGTTGATTGTCGCCAGCAGTCGCTTTATCATCCGAAGTTGACCCATCAAAGATTCCCCGTGCTACGTCCCACCATCCACTCTCCGCTAATACACGATTAGCAGTCTTCATGATGCCTGTCATTATATTTCGAGCGTCATTTCCCTCTTGGTTCCCGTCCTGTGCCTGATTATATTGCCATTGATTGTGCTTATCAAAGGACTCCCATGATTTTGGGCGGTCACTGGACTTGCGTTGCGTACGTGTGCGGGGCGTGCGAGATGAACGCTGGGCGTCAGGAGTGTACTGGCCCTGGCCGTTCAACGTATCAAAGATGAATCCGCTTAAGCTGGAAATGATGCTCCTGTTCCCAACACCAGCGTTCTGGCTTCCCATATACCATCCCATACCTGCAGTGAGCGCTCCGAGGATAGTTCCCCACTTGATGAACCAGATACTGGTCCTGAGCATCCAACTTGTGGTCCTATACAGGCTAACCAAGGCGAGGTATGCGGCAAGGAAACTGATGAGGGGAGGTATGATGGTTTGCGCGTCCCATTCCCATGGTTTGGAAGAATATAGAGATGATAATAACGAAAGTAGCGCAGTGAATAATGCAAGCGAATGCGAGAGCAATGTGATCAGGAAGGAATAAAGAGGTGGTGGAAGCTGGTCGGCGAGGAATTCGAGGAGGGGGTCTAGAAAAGCTGGCAGTGGAATGTCTGCGGGATCCATGGCTGTTGACGATGTCGGTGGTCTATGTCACCTTTGTGTTGCAAGTTGCACTGTCAGCACTTCAGCGGCGCAATACGTGTCAGCGCTGTTCCAGGCCACTGTCTAAAAGCGGAACTATTTTCGCGGGGTCCGCGGTCCGTATCAAGATGCCGTTACTGTGATATTCTCTGTCACACAGTTTTTACAAAAGTAATTCAGTAATAAATGGTAATGAAATGAAATAGAAATGCCAAATGCGGAATTACCATAAGACTTTTGCGGGAATTCTACCAATCGGACAATGACGGCATAACACCGCATGATAGCAGCCGAGAGAGCCGAGCGCTGATCAATAACTCCGACATTTCCTGTGATTTTTTTGGCTCCGCGAATATACACCAAACACTAACAAATCTGGAAGTGTATAAGTTCCTGCGGTCATATCGACTTCGCTCCTTTCCCAAGACTAACACTTTGTGTTCACATATATTCACTACATCTTCACCCACTCACATCATCATGGCTATGAAGCGCAAATTCGACCTCGATGTCAGTGATGACTGCCCCCAGGTGCTTTTATTTGCTTGACGTCGTTTTACTTCCCCTCTTCTAACGTTTCCTCCATTAGGTCGCCAAGCAACTGAAAATGGTTCCCTTCCCCAATTATGAACCCAACACCGACGTTGCTATGTTTGACTCTCCCTCCTCCTCATCTGAGCTCGACCCATTTTTCCTTGAAAAGCCTCACACTCGCCTTCATTCTACTGCTAGCTCGTCCAGTGGTTCATCTGGGTATTCGGATGGCATTGACTATAACTCACGTAAGTACAACTGAAACTCGAACATAACTCAGTCTGACAGCTGGCATACGCATATAGCTTTGTACCCTCGTCTGACGGTCGTCGACTATCAACCGGCTGATCCTGCGAAGGCGGTTGGGCTACTTCAACCCGCAAGCTCGTTCACCCACCATGGGTAAGTACCTATATAATCTATCGCTTTTTCACGGCCCTGACCTGTGGCTTCCTTCTACCTTTAACGTCGCAAATCTCAGCTCGCATTGCTCACAAATACCTAAGCTCCGTGTCGCTTGCTCTGCTGGTCCCGACGGTTCCAGGACCATGTGGAGCTTCTGCGAACAATGCGGCGCGATTTCCATGGTAGATTCAGACTAAACCGCTCGACGTGCTGTGGCACTTATTTCTTTATTCTTTTCTTCTTTTTAACTGATTATCCCTGGTCATGATTTGCTTTCCCGTGGCTCGACTGGTCCTTCAATTCCCGACATATCGATTGCACCTTCGTCTCCCATGCGTCACAAGCAGTTTTCCATCATCACTACCTCCTCCGACTTCACCGCCCTTCTCGCGATCGACCTCCACCAACCTCCGAGCTTCCAGCTATCATTCGACATCAAAATATCAGCATGCTTTCCATTATTCGGCCAATATCATACTGCACTGCTACGTCTGCTAAATATGCTCTCGCTGTACATATATCTTGCTCGGTTGTAAATTATACAGTCTGCATTGCTTTGAAGATGTGTGAATTCGTGTGACATTTCCAACTTACGAGAATAACGACCCCGTAACTTGCCAAGTATATCCTAGTATATCCATTGTCCAAATTGTTCCAATAAGTCCGACTGCACATGGAACACCTACAACTATAGCATATGCCATGACCCAAACAACTTTACTTCAGTACGAAGCACCATGCAAGTCTAGTTCATCATCATCGCTCTGAATATACTTATCTTGTTCAGGGCCTGTACATGCGCTTGACTGGTGTAAGTCAACCGCACCTGGACATCAATCTCGTCCACGATCGTCTTTTCGTCTTGGGATCGCGTCTTTGACTGAAGACTACCGAAATCGGATTGCTGTCGTAGGACTTCAAGATGAACGTGTACTTGTTGAGGACGATTACACCGATTACCCCGACTTTGTGACCCTCGTAGAGGCGAATCATGGCTACCCAGCAACCAATCTGCAGTGGCAACCTGCGAGCGCAAGTGGATTCCCATGGACTGGCAAAGCGCCGGCCGCGGAGCTGCTTGCAACGACTGGAGATGCATTGAGAGTATGGGAGTATTTTGGAGACGCACCACCAGCATCGTCAGCTTATGTTGGGAGGCAGCCCACAGGTGGCGGGCATCGACTGACACTTAAGACAGCACTATCTGGAGTTTGTGATTTCAATGCGACACCTTTATCCTCTAACATTGATGGTTTTCAGCAATCCAAAGTGCAGACCCAGTCCACTGGTCCACCATTAACGAGCTTCTCGTGGAACGAGAAAGCCCCAAGTTTAGTTGTCACGTCATCAATAGACACCACATGCACCGTCTGGAACATCGATACGTCCACTGCAATAACGCAACTCATCGCCCATGATCGAGAAGTCTACGACGTTGCATGGCTTCCGGGTTCAACAGATATTTTCGTATCGGTCGGGGCAGATGGTAGTCTTCGTGCGTTTGATCTACGAAGTCTTGAACACTCTACCATTCTGTACGAGACACCGGCACCCAAAAACGCTCCGCCGCCCCCCTCGGCATCATCGCGTCTACCGACCTCTCCTCTCCTGCGCATTGCATTCAACCCCGCCGACTCGAACTACATGTCTACATTTCATATGGATGGACATGATGTGCAGATTTTGGACATGCGTAGTCCTGGTCAGCCGGTGATAGAACTGAGAGGGCACCGCGCGCAAGTGAACGCGATGGGATGGAGCACGACGGACAGACCGATGTTGGCGACCGCGGGTAAGCACTGCAAAGAACTAACTTGTACCTGTGCCCAATTTGACTTGGTATGCAGGAGATGATTGTCAAGTTTTACTCTGGGATCTCGCTACCTACACACAGTCTGCAACCTCACCGCGCACCGCAAATGCTCGTTTGAGTTCGCCTCGACCAGACGTGAAGAAACGGGTGATCACTGATCCGTTTATGGCCTATTCTGCGAATAGTGAAGTAACCAACCTTGCATGGTCCCCTCAGATACCAGGTATGACGATGAATACGGGCCACTCGACAGCGCCTGGAGAGTGGCTGGCAATTGCGAGTGGGAAGTCTATCAAGGCTCTCAAGGTGTGAATTTACTCGACTTCCACAATTGAATCTATTTCTGTTTCTGCAATTGATACTTGAAATGAAGTGCGCAGAGCGCTCTATACATACACATGTACGACTTTCGATGGATGTCATTTTCATTGTTTCTTCACTTGCCCCGTGATTGGCAAAATGTTCAGCATATCTCATATGATATGCACTCTCTTCTAGCGAATCTGTAGTATACCTGGAGATGCTAATTCAGATTACCAACCAGAACTATGTACAGCAGATTACAGCAACATTTTAGATTTATCTTACTTGCGGCTTTCTGCCAACTGCATGCTCGCACTCCACGGCCGCCCCGCATAACGGGGCTTGTCGAACTTCACGGACCTGAAATTGCCTAAAACTGCCGGAAACTGCCACGTATGCGGTCGCTATGTTAGTCTGGTTCCCCTATGTAGGTGTATTTTTTTCTTTCGCTGACCGCTTGGGCCTCTGGGACATAATCATACACAACGAGAGAAGATGACTCAATTGTCGCGTATTCGACTCAATTGTCGCGTATTCGACTCAATTGCCGCGAATTCGACTCTCACAAGCCATGATTAAGTTCATCAAATTCGAATTCCCTTGACTTGGAGCCTCCGCATTGGGTGATTCCCCCCTGCTTATGATGGTTTGAAAATGATAGGGCCGCATGATGCATGATTATCAAGGTGCTTTAGTATATAATGCACTGATCTAGATACTTATTCCATAGATAGGCTATCAAATTGGCGAGCGTCTCTGTTCCTTCTGGCCCTTTAACATGGCAGATAAAGCAGACGGCTTTGACGTAGAGAGCCAATTCATTCGGAGGAAGACGTCCATCTCCACGTCTTCGGATGAGAAAAAGGTAAATGAACCGCATGTAGATGTTGAGGTCGACCGGGTCGGTGAAGAAGAGACCGCCCCCCACAACAAATTCCGTATTTTCGTCTTGATTGGCCTCGCAGCCCTCATCTTCGGGTGGTGGATCTCTTCGACCGTCTTGGAAGCCACGCGCGGACGATGGTACGATATTCTCCATTCTGAAATTTTTTGTATTGATTTATTTCTCCAAAGGCTCGTGCAGACAGTCTTCGCTTGGTTTTTCTTAATGTAAGTAACGATATGCCGCACTTTCTCCCTTGCCTATGATTCGCAACATCAAAGCACTATCGCATTTCGCTTTATACCCAATTCGGTGGTGACGGAGCCTATCGCTGCTGTATGGGTTCCAGGCGTCCAAGAGCCTTGGTACAAGCTTCCTTGGATAGTGAGGTTGTCAATTGGATGGCTCTGCCTTCTCGGCCTCGTCTTTGGGTCTGCTTTTGGATTCCCTCTCACTGGCGTGAGTGACATCATCTTTAATGAGCTACTTATTGATACACTATCGCCGTAGAATTCCGATTATGGTCATCGAGCAATTTCAGTGCTTGGCTTGCTTGTTTTCCAGTGTGGTTTCTACTTGAGTTCTACGAATAGATCTGCCATTTGTTGGTTGGTACTTCTCAGCCTACTCATTATGTCTCTGCTGATTTAGAACACTAGGCCCACTGTGATAGTCGGCCTTGTCGTTCAACAGGCTATCGCTCTTTTTGTGCTTAAGTCTAGCGCGGGGTTTTCACTGTTCAAGTATATTGTCAATCTCGCAGAGGACTTATTGTCGCAAGCCAATATCGGAGCAGAGTTCTTTTTCGATGCAGAGACCATTGCGAAGGATTGGTTCTTTGTGAACACGGTATGACGATAGTTTCTCAACGTGGATGCGTACTAGCTCGATAAGACTACAGCTCGCCGCGGTTATCTTCTTCATCGCCATGATTCAAATGCTGTACTATGTCAGTGACTAAGATCTACTTTGGGGTGTCAATGCTGATTTACACGGTAGCTCGGCGTCATGCAATGGGTCATTAAAGGATTGTGAGTGCATGATTCACATTATACCTCAGAGAGTGAAATCGATCGTTTATTCAAGCGCATGGTTCTTCTTCAAACTCATGAATATATCCGGCGCTGAGGCAGTCGTCGCGGCTGCTTCTCCTTGGGTCGGAATGGGAGAGTCTGCGTGTTTGGTCAAACCTTACGTTGACATCATGACCCCATCAGAGCTTCATCTTATCATGACTTCTGGTTCGTTGATTTTTTGCTATTGGAACCCGTGGCGGTTAACATTCATGTTCCCCAAGGTTTCTCCACCATCTCAGGAGCTGTTTTAACTGCCTACATTGGACTAGGTATTCCGCCGCAGAACCTCATCACCTCATCTGTCATGAGCATACCTGCTTCTATTGCTATCAGCAAGATGCGGATGCCCGAAGTTGACGAGCCTGTTACTCGTGGTCGCATTGTAGTGGACCGTGGGGAGGCTGATAAGAACAAACCAGTCAATGCTCTTCACGCATTCTCTTTGGGCGGTCTGTTTGGTTTGAATGTCGCGGGGCAAATTCTGTGAGCTTCTCGAACTGGTCGTCGTCAATATGTCACTCATCTTCGCCCCAGCACCAACGTGTTGACGATTTTGTCACTCATCGCCACCATCAATGCCCTCTTGACATGGATAGGTCGTGGATTCGGCATCCACCAACTTACTTTGCAGCTAGTTTTGGGATACATAGGCTATCCTCTTGCCTTTTTCATGGGTGCGAATGCGAATGTATCTCTGCAATCTTGAGCAAGCTGACTTTTTTATTGTAGGTGTCCCCAGCGCTGAGATCCTCCGAGTCTCGCAGCTATTGGCGACGAAGCTAATTGAAAATGAATTTGCTGCGTACCTAGGTCTGCCATGGCACTATTACATAGGAATGTGGCTGATTCTGAATTATTGCAGAGCTACAAAGCATCCAAGAAAGCGCGAATCCCCTGTCACAGCGTGCCTTCACTATTGCGTCGTATTCCCTTTGTGGATTTGCAAACCTCGGATCGCTAGGTATCCAGATCGGTGTGCTTAGCGCCCTCGCACCAACGCAGAGAAAAACTATTGCGAGGCTTGCGATGTCTGCTATGATTTGTGGATTTATTTCGTACGTTCCTGATCTATCCTGTTCTTTTGTCCCGTAACGAGAAGTTTGTTACAGGACTCTCCAAACGGCCGGTATTGCGTGAGTACTTGAGTGAACTTGGTTGTAACGTTTGATTTGTTGACCGCCTCCCTTAAGCGGCATGCTCGTATAGAATGGGAGACACTTTATCGTGACAGGATAGCTGAGCTATGACGTTGTACTCTCTATTGTAGTATACTGAGCTTGTACAATAGCACTCAGGCTGAACTATGGGTGTAGTAGTTTCAAGATAAATTAAATTTTGCTGATGATGTTGATATAGCTTCAGTGGAACACGATGTTATATGCCAATTGTAAGGACTTGTACTCCTCTGACGACGGATTCCCTTTGTATCGCTTTGACTTGCCACTCCCTTTCTTTGCTTTGACCATCCTTCGTAGATATATAAGCATGTCTGTGACTTTCGTAGCTTTAGTGAATCAATCCCCCTTCACTCATCCTCTCATGATCGACTACTTCCCCTTCGAACTCGAATTGCGCAACGATTTCCGTACCGAACGCGGACTTCGCATTACACAATATATCGATAGGGACATTCACGGCAGATTTTTTGAGTTGGTTCACGAAGATCAAGAACTCCATTGTGAATGTCCCTATTAAATAATTATATGATTAGAGGGACTCTGCGCTGATTTTCAATGAAAAGACGTTTGGATTTTATGCCTTATTTTTGATAGA
The DNA here is from genome assembly GCA_930272055.1 of Rhizopogon roseolus. Classification (NCBI taxonomy): domain Eukaryota; kingdom Fungi; phylum Basidiomycota; class Agaricomycetes; order Boletales; family Rhizopogonaceae; genus Rhizopogon; species Rhizopogon roseolus. Next base: position 25,634 of record CAKNEV010000165.1, read on the forward strand.
GTGAAAATTTGAATGAAGTGAAAGTGAATAGATTCTATAAGGGAGCATACGGTGAGATGCAGTTGTCGGAAGACGTGGAGGTGTCTGAAAAACTTACCAATTTTGCTAGAAGATGCGAGTGTGGGTCTGAAAGGCGATGCATTACCCAAGTGGTTGATGGCAGTACGACGGAGCGATATATTGTAAGACGTAGGATGAAAAAGATCAATAATGATTCAATCGATCTTTTCTTCCCCTTTTCCTTTCCCTGACTTTCTTTTCGGTTCCCATTATCATTACTACTAGAATCATCGTAGTCGTGACGATGGCGATCAATGCCAGACGAACGTAGGCGGGGGTGGAGTCCTTACCCAGGAGATCAAAGATGAGGAAATCCGGCGAGTAATGTGATGTGTTCGCATCGCAGAGTAACAGCCGCCTCATCTTCACCCTTTTCATTTCTGGTTCGAAGAGCAAACTTGTCGATGAAGTGCATGGCCGTCGCACGTTGCCTATCTGCCATAACTTTGCTCCGCAGGTAGAAGGAGTAGTTTTTGCGAATACGGTCCACGTGGTTCTGCAGAAATATCAATCGATGGAATGATAGAGCCAGCAGTTGGTCGCATCTTCAATTCGTGGACTTTCTCGAGCTTTTGCATGTCGTTTTACCCTTTGAGAGAACTGCCCGCGGCTAGGAATACATATTTGTAATTGCCGTCGACGTTCTCGACCCAATTGGCAAGCCAGGTGACAGTTTGGTCATGCACAACGCCCTTCTAGTTTCCAGGCATGTTGGGCACAGGAATAGGCATGCCTTCACCGATATTAATGATGATCTCTTCTGGACGTACGCGGAACTGACGTGGCGCGAGCAAGGTGTGATTTTCCTCCAAATCCAGTGACAATGGTGGCCTACCTTCATGCGCTTTTCTTCGGATGATCGCCACGACCCCAAATCGCGGACTTCGAGACCACTGGTCGGCTTGTGGAGGACTTTCGCAAAGTATGGCAACAGGAGTCTGTACAGACAATTGAGTGCATTGAATCGAAGCACCCAATTCTCGGAGAGCTGCGTGGAGGATCTGGACTGTGTGAATTAATTCACATCTCTGGGATGAAATTTAGTCTCTCCTCAGTGGATTGTACGTAAGTTAGACGGATGGACAATGTAAAACGTACACCAGAGCGAGAACATCAAATATGTAGTGGGGAACCATCACTGAGATCCGCGACGGTGGTGACTGGTCGAACTAAGTCGAAAGTTGCAAAGAATGAGATGAAAGGATCTGTTTTAGGGCCGACAGCCTGCAGCACAGCGGGGTTCGACTCCAAGAGACTTCTTTTTTATAAGCTCAGTCAATGTGTTTTTTGTATCTAATGGTCAATTATCTTTCGACATCCATATATAACTACCTGGTAGTGTATTGGATAACTCGCCTGTCATGTTTGAAACATGGCTGCGGGAGACAAGCGATCGGATAGTACAGGTAGGCGTCATGCTTGAAACATGGCTGCGAGACAGCGGTTTGGCTCCAAGAGACTTTCCCTTTTTATAAGTTCAGCCAATATGTTTTTTGAATTGAATATCAGACTTCCACTTTCGATATCAAACAACCATCTGGTAGTATATTTGATAGCCCCGCCTATCATGCTTGAAACATGGCTGCGGGACAGCTTGGTTTGACTCGTCGCCTAAGAGCCTTTTTTTTTGATAAGCTCAGTCTTCTCCCATTTTAATCGTTGACAACTCTATGGTAGTATATCCCAGTAGTGCACCCGCATGTTATGCTTGAATCATGGCTGCGGCACTACATACAGGGTTCGACTTGCTGCCGAGTCAATGTGTTTTTTGTAATGAGTTATTAGGCTCCCATTTCAACCTTGACAACCTTCCGGGAGTATATACATAGCCTCTTTCTTGCCCCCACTGATTATTGCCTTCAATATCTTGACCATGTACGTTGCAGAGGGCGGTCGAAGTAAAATGTTGTGGTCCGAGTATTAACAAATATAATAATACCGTCATATCAGGTCAGCGACTTACGTCTTAATTCACATCAGCAAACTAGTCTACATCTGTCTGTACAGCTCTGTACAAAGGGGACCAAGCTGTGGCCAGCCTGCAGCGCGAAATCAGACAAGGGCTCACGTTGCTTATTCCACCCTTTAGCACTTATTTAGGACTTATTGTCCTTAATTTCCACTTTTTCGAGAAATTAAGGGCAATCAGTCCTGAAAAAGCAAAGAAAGTAAGGTGACGTTTTACTGATGGCCTGATGTCAATGTTCAGGTGTACATACACAGAAGACGGCCTTCAACATGGCGCCTCATTAACCCGAGGAGACAGACTGCTGATCGCCCTTCTAATGGGCGGAGATTATGATCGAGGAGCGCCTGGATTGAAATAGCGCACAAGGTTGCGCTGCATAGTTCCATTGGTCAGAGAATGCTTCATGCGTTCCTATCAATGATGCCTGACTCAGGGGTTCTCTGAGTGTGTCAAGGCCCTTGTCGGCGAATTACGTTCCATGCTTGCCAACGACCTTCGAATTCCCTTTGATTTGGAGCCTCCGCCGCGGATGATTCTCCCTGCCTATGATGGTTTGAAAATCAAACGGACCGCATCAATGATGCATGATAAGGTGCTTCAGTATATAATGTACTTGATCTAGATACTTATTGATAGGCTATCAAATTCGCGAACATCTCTCCTTCTAGCCCCTTAACATGGCAGTTAAAGCAGACGACTTTGACGCAGAGAACCAATTCATTCAGACGAAGACGTCCATCTCGACGTCCTCAGATGAGAAAAAGGTAAATAAATCGCATGTTGATGTTGAGGTCGACCGAGTCGGGGAGGAAGAGACTGCGTCCCACAACAAGTTCCGTATTTTCGTCTTGATTGGCCTCGCAGCCCTCATCTTCGGGTGGTGGATCTCTTCGACCGTCTTGGAAGCCACGCGCGGACGATGGTACGACATTCTCCATTCTGAAATTTCTTGTATTGATTTATTTCTCCAAAGGCTCGTGCAGACAGTCTTCGCTTGGTTTTTCTTAATGTAAGTAACGAGATACATACCGCACTTGCTCCCTTGCCTATGATTCGTAACATCAAAGCACTATCGCATTTCGCTTTATACCCAATTCGGTGGTGACGGAGCCTATCGCTGCTGTATGGGTTCCAGGCGTCCAAGAGCCTTGGTACAAGCTTCCTCGGACGGTGAGGTTGTCAATTGGGTGTCTTTGCCTTCTTGGCCTCGTCTTTGGGTCTGCTTTTGGGTTCCCTCTCGCTGGCGTGAGTGACATCAACTCGAATGAGCTAGTATTTAATGATAAATTGACACTATCGCCATAGAATTCCGATTATGGTCATCGAGCAATTTCAGTGCTTGGCTTGTTTGTTTTCCAGTGTGGTTTCTACTTGAGTTCCACGAACAAGTCTGCCGTTTGTTGGTTAGTGGTTCCCAGCCTGCTCATTATGTCTCTGCTGATTTAGAACATTAGGCCCACTGTGATAGTCGGCCTTGTTGTCCAACAAGCTATCGCTCTTTTTGTGCTTAAGTCTGGCGCGGGGTTTTCACTGTTCATGTATATCGTCAATCTTGCAGAAGACTTCTTGTCGCAAGCCAATGTCGGAGCAGAGTTCTTTTTCGATGCAGAGACCATTGCGAAGGATTGGCTCTTTGTGAACACGGTATGACGATAGTTTCTCATCGTGGATGCGTACTAGCTCGATAAAATTACAGCTCGCCGCGATTATCTTCTTCATCGCCACGATTCAAATGCTGTATTATGTCAGTGACTAAGTTCTACTTTGGGATGCCAATGCTAACTTATGCGGTAGCTCGGCGTCATGCAATGGATCATTAAAGGATTGTGAGTGCATGATTCACACTATACCTCAGAGAGTGAAATCGAGCGTTTCTTCGAGCGCGTGGTTCTTCTTCAAACTCATGAATATATCCGGCGCTGAGGCGGTCGTCGCCGCTGCTTCTCCTTGGGTCGGAATGGGAGAGTCTGCGTGTTTGGTCAAGCCTTACGTTGACATCATGACCCCATCAGAACTTCACCTTGTCATGACTTCTGGTTCGTTGATTTTTTGCTACTGGGATCGTGACTGTTGACATTCATGTTCCCCAAGGTTTCTCCACCATCTCAGGAGCTGTGTTGGCTGCCTATATTGCACTAGGTGTTCCGCCGCAGAATCTCATCACCTCATCTGTCATGAGCATACCTGCTTCTATCGCTATCAGCAAGATGCGGATGCCCGAAGTTGACGAGCCTGTTACTCGTGGTCGCATTGTAGTGGACCGTGGGGAGGCTGATAAGAACAAACCAGTCAATGCTCTTCACGCATTCTCTTTGGGCGGTCAGTTTGGTTTGAATATCGCGGGGCAAATTCTGTGAGCTTCTCGAGCTGGTCGCCGATATATCACTCACCTTCGCCCCAGCACCAATGTGTTGACGATTTTGTCACTCATCGCCACCATCAATGCCCTCTTGACATGGATAGGTCGTGGATTCGGTATCCATCAACTTACTTTGCAGCTAGTTTTGGGATACATAGGTTATCCTCTTGCCTTTTTCTTGGGTGCGAATGCGAATGAACCTCTGCAATCTTGAGCAAGCTGACTTTTTTATTGTAGGTGTCCCCAGCGCTGAGATCCTCCGAGTCTCGCAGCTATTGGCGACGAAGCTAATTGAAAACGAATTTGTTGCGTACTTAGGTCTGCCACTGCACAAGTACATAGGAATGTGGCTGATTCTGAATTATTGCAGAGCTACAAAGCATCCAAGAAAGCGCGAATCCCTTGTCACAGCGTGCCTTCACTATTACGTCGTATTCCCTCTGTGGATTTGCAAACCTCGGATCGTTAGGTATCCAGATTGGTGTGCTTAGCGCACTCGCACCAACACAGAGAAAAACCATTGTGAGGCTTGCGATGTCTGCTATGATTTGTGGATTTATTTCGTCCGTTCCTGATTTATCCTTTTTTTTTGTCCTGTAACGAGAACTTTATTACAGGACCCTCCAAACTGCCGCTATTGCGTGAGTACATGAGCGAACTTGGTTGTAACGCTTGATTTGTTGACCGTCTCCCTTAAGCGGTATGCTTATATAGAATGGGAGTCATTGTATGATGACAGGACTGTTGAGCTGTGGCATTGTACTTTCTATTGTAGTATACTGAGCTTGCACAATGGCACTCAGGCTGAACTATGGGTGTAGTAGTTTCAAGATAAATTAAATCGCTGATGATGTTGATATACCTTCAGTGGAACACGATGTTATATGCCAATATAGGGACATTCACGGTAGAGCTTTTGAGTTGGTTCACGAAGATCAAGATTCAAGAACTCCATTGTGAATGTCCCTAATAATTATATAATTAGAGGGATTACGCTGATTTTCAATGAAAACAGTCTGGTTTATATTTGGATTTAGGGCGCTTCAGGTGGTCAAAAAAAAACAGTGAAATGTGTTTATATATGCTCCTAAACATGACCTAATAGTATCGGAACACTCTCCTATCAGAGGGACAAACATGCGAATATGTTTTTTATTCTACCCTGCAACAAAATGGCCCTGTAGCAGGGAGTGTCACACAAATTAATCAAAAAAGCGGTCCATTATATTCTATTATACACATATGTACTAAAATACTACTTATATGCAAGGGATAATCAATTGTGGTGCTGTGATGAAGCTACAAGCTGGGGGTTTGATATTTTGGAGATTACCAAATGGGGCGATGTTTTTGGCGTGGAAATTCCCACACGTGGCTGAAAAATGCGAAGCTATCATGTGATCACATTCCAATGGGGTCGCAGTGATGATTCTGCTTATGAGCACTGGTAGGCTGTAGCCTACCACATTAATGTATCACCCTTTAGTGGTAGTCACAACACAATTGATGTATCATTATAGCTTTATGGACTGGCGCTGGACCTTGGTCCGAACTTTTGGTGCTCAACTCCGTCCAACTGGGACAGAGTGATTCGGCAAACGCTTAAAGGCAGAAATGGAAATGCGCGACGAAGAGGCGTGATACAGACATGATGGAAGGCCACACTGACAGGCAGTAGAACTTGGAAGATGTAACACAAAGATGTGGGTGAATTCTCGGTTTAGCAAGAATATTGAGTCGAGGACTCGAGGTAGAGGTGTATGGTATCAAGATCATTACCCCACCGAGTCATTCAATTTGACTGAAGAACATATTTAATATACATGTCAGCAAGTCCGCCCAGCTATTCAGAGAAATTTAGCCTTTCACGAAGCCAGCTGAGAACACGAAAATCTTTCACAGCCCAGATTGGCCACACTGAGCACGACAACAATCGACAAACCAGCTCCGGAAATTCCCAAAAGTACGACCGAGGTAGATCTAAATACCAGGGAAAAAATGCAATGAGGAAGCATATCATCCTGACCCGATGATGCCGTGAGCATCAGAAGGGATAGTTGGATTGAAGAATGCTCACCCCCACATAAGTAGCACATATAGAAGACTGTGCAAAGTCGCCAGGGCTTTGTCACCAAATACTGAATCCGTCATTTTGGTGATAAATTTGACCTGTAGAATAATTGTTATTGCTGAGCGATAGGTCAGAGTAGAAGCATCTCATACAGCGCTATTGGCTGACACATTGCCATATCTGTGGTTCCGTCCAGTGAGTAAAATGGACACGGCCAAGGAGCCAACTACGCAGAATATTGTTAGATATGCCGTGATAATGGCGGTGGAGTGCGATGTTTGGATGTTCACGCTAGGCAATGTGAGAAAACTAAGATCCACCGGCGTCAACATCACTGTAGACTTGTAAATGGGTCTGTTTTCAGAAAACGGGCATAGTGAGTAGGATAGATGAACTCGTACATAGATTGTGATAGAGATCCACTTCCTTGCCAATCCTGTGTTTGGAATTCTTGTCATTCTAATATGATGCAGAAACTCAAACTCACGAATATGACTAGGTTCTTTGACTCCCCTAACCCTACCGAAAAGATCTTCGGGGATCTAAACGATGGAGCCAGAAGAGGGTGTGCTCATCACAGTCAACGAAGTAGTAGGCTAACGACAAATAGGGTTTCCAGTATCTGGATCCGAATCAAGCTGCACTGTCAGCTCTATGTTACCTGTCATTTGAATGCCATTTCTCTCAGCAAGGGCATTCAAATGGCAGGTAACATAGAGCTGACAGTGCAGCTTGATTCGGATCCAGATACTGGAAACCCTATTTGTCGTTACTACTTCGTTGACCGTGATGAGCGCACCAACTGCCGGACCTGTGATTGAGCTTCCTTTGTTGGTAAGCCCGACCTATAAGCCTTGCATTGGAATGGACTCGGGAGCTCTGAGTCATGGTGAACCCAGAATGCAGAGAATATTATTAGATAAGATGTGAGCAGATGACAACAGCAGCATGACGCAGTGGAAGCGTGCAGGGCTCATAACCCTGAGGTCACTGGATCGAAACCAGTTGCTGCTAGATAATTTTATTTTTTCATCCTCACCGAAACTCCTTTGCGAAACCTTGAAACTCGTCCGGCAACGCATGCAAAACTATGATAAATTTATAAGCAAGTCCCGATGCTGTTTAGTTGCAGAATCGTTTCGGTTCAAGTTTTCTACGCCTGAAGAAGCCGCCCACGTTGACCTTAAGACCTGCTTCGCAAAACGATTACCTGCTCGGATCAAGCTGCACAGAGCACCGATGAAAGAAAATACTGTTACACTCTTCACCAATTGCGAGTGCGGAGAGCGTAGATGAACGTTACACACTTGGCAAGAAGCGGAGGTCAGCCAGGGGTCAGCCACCACTTGCTATAAAACTGGACAGTGCTCCCCCGACTCCCAACTTCACCGCCCCCGCCATCACTCGACATTAACGTACACCCGCCGTACTGTTAACTTGCTCCACTTGTTGCTTGATACTGCAATGGCTCCAACTACCAGCACAATATTCGTTGCAGGAACGGGAAAACGCAAATTTCACAATCACATATTTGGACATCGAACTCGTCGAGGAGTGGCCATCAATATATCAACTCTTGCTCAGGTAATCGATGTGCCAGCCCCTGCTGAGGATTATCCATTATTTGTACCTCCAAAGTCCATGCCGCCAACAGCTAGTGCTACCTTTGCTGTCGGTCAGCCAGCAGACTCGCTTCCAACGTCACCTATGGAGAACTTCCTAGTTCATACGATAGCGGCGATTGCTGTTGGCCTTACGATCATAGTGGTTGTGATAGGTCTCGTCGTTGCAGGAGTGACTTTGAAGCGGACGATCTTGAAGCGGAGGGATAGACGCCACAGACAGATCAGAGGAGGGAGTAGCAAGGGCAGAAGGGACCCCGCGGAGAAGAAGCAGGAAGACACCTCTGACGAGAAAAGTCCAAATTTGCCTGCATCGTCGCTCCAGAACCTCCCAGTGTCTGTGAATAGTTCGACCCTTCCTCTAGAACATGCGGCTTGTAGTCCTGTGCAGAGCACGCCGAAACCATCCTGGTTCGCGCGGGTCTTCTGGAAGTCTCTAACGGGCCGCAGGAACGTGGAATCTCCGAAAGAGACATCGCCATTTCTTGGATCAAAGTCCGCAGAGTTGCCGCAGCAGACAACGTGGTCGGATTTTTCATCACCGGAATCCGTGGTTCATTCAATACCGCTTCTGAAAACTGTGCCCGAAGAATGTGAAGATGTCTGCGAAAGAGAGAACACCAATCAGACTGCCGTTACGTCATGGTGTTCCTTACACCGTTCCCTAGATTCCGTCGCCTTTTCATCGTCTGTCCACAGGGCATCGCAAGCCACTTCTAACGGCCTTCGATCGCCAGAGGCACTCGAGGCGGGTACTGTCGAGGGAGACCAGACGGACGTGCAGGAAGTAGACGCTCCCTCAGTGTCCACCGAGAGGATTGTGGGCCCCTCTGGCGAAGAAGAAAGATCGTGCTCCAGAATGGTCGACACGGGTTCGAAGCTAGTTCCATGGGCGTCTATGCAAACTGGGAAGCGTGACCCTCAGGATGAGAGGGTTTCAGACGAGGAGTATGTGGACAAGACTACTCGGGTGTCATCAGTGGGCGAGGGTGAGGAAGACGAGGAAGACGAACTATCAGATGCAAAAACTATGCATGATGACGACAACTTAGAACGCAAAACTGCTTCCTCAACCTGGTCTGGTCGTCAGTGGGCTTGATTCCTCCTATACTTTGCAAATTTTATCTTGATGCCATAAGCCATGTGCATGATGTCGGAAATGAAGGTGTGACATACGCGTGCGTGACATTGTCACGTTAGTCTATTGTTCCTTGCGAACCATGAGATATCCATGGTGTTCCAACGTTGTAACTGAACTACTCAAGCCACCTGCAGGTCTACTTAATCTCCTCGATAGTCTTGGAGGTTGGACAGCGCCATGTCTTCATTCTCAACTATTTTCTTCAGTTTCTCCTTTGCTGTTGCTCTATTGCTTTCAAGTTATGTTGTATATCACGTCATTGTAGCACCTCGATTCAATCCTCTCAGAAAGTTGGCTGGACCTCCCTTGAAGGGACCACTGGACAACCACATGTCACCTGTGCTCGAGTAAGTTCTCGCACCTCTCACTAGACCTGTCTACTTAGTACTTTTCCATAAGCCCATTCAGGTCACCCAGGACTCATGCTGCTTATGTAGAAAAATATGGCAGGAATGTCCGTATAAGGGGGCTTGGTCCTGTGAGTAGCTGCGCTGTAAGTCATGGAAGTTTGTAATAACTGTTCGAGGTAGTGGGACGAACGCCTTCTCCCGCTTGATCCGGTGTCCGTTGCACATGTGCTGAAGAACAGTACAATCTACGAGAAACCGTGGCAATCTCGAAGACTTATCACGAGTCTCATCGGTTGCGGTATGCTTGCTGCAGAGGGCCATGTTCATAAGCGACAACGACGCATCGCCACCCCTGCATTTTCCATTCAAAATTTGAGAGACCTCGTACCTCTGGTATTTAGCAAGGGCGAAGAACTCAGGGACAAATGGATGGATATAATTCAAGTGGCGAAGGAAGATCAAACACCTTCAGAAGAGAATTCTGGACAAATAGAAATAGACGTTTGTCACTGGATCAGCCGAGCTACCTTCGATGTAATCGGGCTAGCAGGTAAGTCGTCTTGGGCCGTACGCGCAGCCTTACCTGATCATCATCCATCATAGGCTTTGATTATCACTTCAATGCTATTCAAAACGAATCAGACGAGCTCTTTGCTGCATATAAGGAAATGTTTGAGATTGCCGTCTCGCAAGGAGATGGTGTCAGGACAGTTCTGGGGATTTACTTTCCCTTCCTAAATACCCTCTTCGTGCGTTAACATCGGTTTCCTCATCAGTTGTCGCATGTAATCCTGATTGAGCTGTGTAGCCCGATCAGAGGGTTCAGACTGTCCGCAGATGCCAGGAAACTATTCGTCGCGTAGCAGGAAAGCTAGTACAACAGAAGAAATCCAGGATTTCAGATGGGGAGAAGAATGGCTCCGCATATACTGGCAAGGATTTACTGAGTCTCTTGTGTGGGTCTTCTGTCACTGTCTCCATTGTCGGTCAGCTAACAGATTCGTAGTGAAATCCAACATTGCGACGGACCTCCCACCAGACCAACGAATTTCCGATGAAGATATATTACACAACATCAATACCTTCATGTTCGCAGGATCCGACACGACATCTCTCGCATTAACATGGACGCTTCTACTCCTTGCAAGGCATCCTGAGTTGCAGGCTCGTCTTCGCACAGAGCTTCTCTCTGTTGCACCGACTACTCCAACGTCCCGACTGTCAGTCGAAGAAATTGAGTCTTTGCATAACACCCTGCAAAATTTACCATACCTGAACAATATCTGTCGGGAATCCCTGCGTTTAATTCCTCCAGTCCATTCTTCTCTCCGGGTCGCAATGCAAGATGATGAGATACCCGTATCATATCCTGTCCACTTGAGCGATGGCACGATATCGGAGCAGAAGTCTGTACGCGTGCTGAAGGGGAGCTTTGTTCACGTCCCTGTTGAGGCTTTCAATCTCGACAAGGGCATATGGGGAGATAATGCTTGGGAATTCGAGTAAGTTTTTAAACTGTTTAATTTCAACCGCATCATCAATGGAACCTACAGCCCTGATCGATGGGATCATCTTTCGGAGGACGTGTTGTCACTTCCAGGGTTATATTCTAACCTTCTGACTTTCTCTGCTGGACCAAGGGTAAGTTCGGCCATATCTTCGTCGGTAACGCTCATTTATGTCTTTAGTCGTGCATCGGAATGCGCTTCTCCATGATCGAGATGAAGACCTTTCTCTATATCCTTCTGACGACTTTCACCTTTGCAGAAACAGGTAAAAAGATCTACAAAGCCAACGTGTAAGTCGCACACAATCACACTCAGGATATGCTGACGCCAAATCGATAGTGTACTCACAAGGCCGTATGTTTCCGGACAGTTTAGAAGAGGAAGCCAGTGTCCGCTCCTTGTTAGACCACTTGTGTCAACTGTAACAACTGCTACTTCATAGCAGTTGCCTTACCTGTATTTATTCTCTGATTTACCTAACATACCGCTGCGAATGATTACTTGTCCCTCTGTGATCATAGTGACATCATACTCGAAAAACAGGGGTATAAGCCTTTCTGACACGTAAATCTTTTTCAACTTAAGAATTCGAAATACGCGGATGATATCTTAACCATTACTCGATAGCCATTATGGCGAGTGGTTTTGTCTACTAGCTGTAGCGTTTGCGCTCACTCAAAGGTTACTTTGCCGAAAAATTCCAGGGATCCATCTTCTCTGCGATCGGTGGTGCAATCAACACGGTAATATCGGCGATTGCTGGCGTGGTAATGGCAGTTGTGGGGGCAATAACCAGTGTGCGCCTCCTAGACACCCCCGCGGGCCCGGTGCAAGCTAATTTTATGTTCGTTTCACGCGCAGGTCATTGTCACGATAGCACACGTCATCGAAGACATCATCTGCTGTCGTTGCTTCGGATCTCGACGTCGTACTACTGCTGCCACTACTGGCACCGGGGGAACTTATTAGCGACCGCCGCACCCACACCACCGACCGCCGCCCTTCATGTCCAATTGATTCCTGCCCAAAGGATAAAACACACGTAGGGGAATGCAATATCAAAAAGTTGATGTAATTATCCATTAGTAGTTGTGATGGTTTAACGTTACAAAACTAGACGGTTATCGATACATATGCTACTGGTTATTATAATACACGAATCATGTAAAAGTCGTGGGTACAAATCAAAAAAGTATTGGATACGCTGGCCGCCTGCCAGATTAAAATTAAAGACGAAGGATTCCTTACGCATATTCCTTGATGCCTCTATATCCAGTGAAATTCTTGCCAAAATTCGTTATACCCTGACTCAACCTCGCGGCGACTCTTCCTAATCTCGACGTCCGACGGGGGGGCTGGGTTGTTGGAGGCGCCACATCCATCTCCATGAACGACTTCATAGACACCTCTCGGTTCTCCGGACACGGAAACAGCTGTGCAGCGCGCACCTGGAGGTGCGCGTTTGTGGGATCTGTTCCAGTTCGAGGCGACTTAGGATGCTCAGGTGTCTTATCGAGCATCGGACTCGAGAAGTGGCGCCCTTGTGCAGAACGAGGGCACGGGACACGAGCGGTGGCACCAGACTGGTGCTTGCGCTCCCGTACCATCGAGGCAGCGGATAGAGGCGGCCTCAGAGCTTCCAAAGATGCGTGCCCGCGAACGTTAGCTTTTGCTATGCTACTCGGTTTCTGCTGATGCGACCCGTGTGTCTTGAGCCTGGATAGACTAAAATCAAGTCTATCAAGTGCCGAAACGCGCTTCGGTGGGAGAGCTGGCAGAGAGGATGGTGGCGGTGGTGGCTTTCTTGTAGGTACAAAAGACCTGTCCACGTTTACAAATATCGCACTACTAGTGGAAGGAATCCTCGCTTCCTCGACGTTCAAGAATATTCGTCCCCGACGCCTCATGTCGCCGTCAGATCTGGCTCTGCCAGGACTCAGCTGTCGTTGAAGGAACAAGTCGTTCGAAGAATCCCTCAGAGGTCTGGCCGCATCCAGGGAAGCGGCTAGGACGATGGGCACGTCCATCGACTTTGAAGTTACCGATTCATCATGATCTTTGCGTACGGAGGTGTTGCATCTCGCGAGCAAATCACATGTTAATGAAGCGCGAGGTGCGACGTCAAGCGGTTGATCAACATGCTGACCGGCACCTGACCACACTCCGTCACCCACGTCTGCACCATCACCGCCCGGGGGGAATTTTGGACTCCTGACAAGCGCAGCAGACTGATAAGACGAAGGGAAATATAGGGTCTGTTCATGATCATCTTGTGACAATCGACCTAGCACGTCGAGCCCTGGCGGTGTGGATGCGATCGAGGACCGGTCCTCCATCATCGATTGTTCGAGCGGGAGCCCCACCATCTTGCTGACTTCGTGAAGTAGCATGTCGCACTGCGCAGAGTCCCCGAAACCATCCTCACTATCTGCCGCTTCCCACGAATAGTCATTGTTGCCACCTGGAGCCTCATCTTCGTCCAGTGCTGGCTTTGATCGAGACGCCTTTACCTTATTGTTCGACCCCCACATCCTTAGAAATTCCCTGACAGCAGCGGTTTCCTCCTCCGAGAAACGTTTGGGAACCTCTGAGCGTGATGGTGGGGGTAGGAGATCATGTTTAAGCGGGAAAGTAAACGATGGGGACGAATGAGTCACCGGCAAGACTTTTGCGAGGTTGGCGGGGAATTCATCATGTACGTAATCGAGTCGTGACCGGGAAGGCCCTCCAAAGTCGCGGCAGAAGCGGCGAGACTTCCGAACATTGGCAGGCGACGGCGCACAGCCTGTGGCTGTCGATGGGATTGATATTGGGTTCTTCGGCAGGTTTACTTGATCTGGAAGAGACGGATTGGCCATACAGCTGACTGGAAGCTCTGGGAGCCTCTTGTTTCTCACCCCCTTCCCGTCTCCCTCTCCGGAGAAATCTAGTCGTCTAACACTGTCTCCTGATATGCGAATGAGCCTATTAACACCGCTATCCGAGTTTGGAGCCACATCAGGGTCATAGAATTGAGAAAGAAATGAGGTTATAGGCGTCTCATCAGGGAGAGTAATCCCCAGCGAATAAGGAATTTCTGGAGTAACGGGTGATGACTCTTGAGTGTAAGAACTTCCAGACCAAGATGACCCACTACAAAGGTTGAACACGATATTAGCGTTGAACATACGACCGTCTAGATTGCACCAACCTGTAAGTTAAGGTCGGAGAGATAGTATAGTTAGACCGTGATGTGGGTGATGTCTCCGGAAAGGATGAAGCTCCGTGGCGGTGTGACGCGACATTGTAGACAGAAGATTGATCGTAGGAAGATGAACGCGGGACTCGCCGGGGGGATCTGGAGTAGGCGTTCCCCTGAACCGGCTGGGAAGCAGAATCTATCGACGACATGATGGACATAAGAGTCGGCGAGTGCAATATCAATAGTCGAGTTCAACTTCAACCGTTGTATCAGGGACCGCTCTATCTCTGTCGATTGAACTCACTCACATACTCAACAGAACGCTCAAGTCAGTGTTGGGATCCAACGAGATAGGATGTTAGACCGTGGCGGACGCGTGTATCATGTGTAGACTGAAGAAGATGAACTTGAAGACTCGGCAACGGTTCAGGTGTTGTTGACTCACCGAAAAAAGAGATTTGGAATGCTACAGTTATCGTGCGATCTTGAAGTGCTTCGTCTTCGGTCCAGTCAGCCGCAAACGTGTAAAGGACACTGACAGGACGATCTGGACGTTAGGGACATATATTTTATAGGTCCTCTACTGGCGCCGCAGTTGTGAATTTGACCTGCCAGCGAGCACGGACACCTGCTTGTTCCCATTCGGAAGCCTATCTCCATGATGAAAAAATTATTATGAGGAAATCTATTTCACCGACTGTAATGCTTTGAGTCGTTCTGCTTTGACTTAAAAGAGCACTTATCTCGATCATCCTTGGCAGCACCGGAAAATATGGTCATCCCAAGGGGTCGGCAAGCCAACGGCCAATCGGAGGGGTTGTTTGAGTCTTTATAGGAAATCGGACCTCGGACTGGAATATAGACTGCTACAAGAATTAAATGGTTTCACTCTCGTTTAGCAGTGATTGACAATGAACTCGCTGAACTGACCGAATCTATGCGTGTCCATTACTCTCCCCCGTATATCATGCGATCCTTGTGACTCTCTTCAGGCAGATCGTAGCAGAGCGATATTACAAAGTTTTTATCCGGCCTGCACACGTCTGCAGGCACAGTTGATCTCGATTATACAAACCTTGATTGGACTTCCATTCGTTGGGGGTCGAAGGAGTCTACTTTAGTCTTTACCATGCAATGCATCAACCTTACTACCAGATTACTGGGGAGCATGCAGTCCTCTTCACAGTTATCAAAGACCGACGCCGACCGCGTCTTCGACTATTTATTATCACAGCCCGCACCGTTACCTCAAATCTCACGTCCTTGGTCGCGGTCAGCTTCTACGAAACATTCAACCATATATCAAATGCTATCGAACAGGGACCAAGTCCTTAGCGTTCGGCCTCGGCCTCGGCAGAGCAGGATGACGTGGCTACGCTACGAACATGCGGAACCTATGTAGTCTACGTGCTGACCAACTCTGGGCTCTTGCAGTGGGACTCCGAGCGGGAAAACCCTAGTCCGCCATTTTTCAAGGACAAGGCACCCCAACTTCGGAGCCTTAGGCTTACGGGTTGTAGCTTCAGCTTGACATCATATATTGTCAGCAGGGCCCGGACTTTGCATGTGCCACTGCAAGGAATGGGATCGAACTCTTCCTCTGCTCTGGTGGACTTCCTGGCAGCTCTGAGACATTCCTCGCTTGAGCCTTGGAGCACCCTGCACTGTCCATCATTTCAGGAGGGAACAATATCTTTTTTGACAGGGTGCCTCTCAGTAACTCGCTTAAAAACATAGTGCTAGACTGCTGTACCTTTCTTTACGCACCTGGCCCTTCCTGGTGATGTCAGGATTGATCCAGACGTCACAAAAACTGAAGGTTACCGACACTTTTCGGATCTATTTTCGGCCATGGGGTAAAGGGTCCTATCAAAATTGGTCTCCTTCGCTCCGTGTGTGCTGGTTTTTCGTCCCGGGACCTTGTCGCTCGATCCGGTAGACCAGTAGGATTCAGGAGGGCCTGTCTAGTGACACGTAACTCTCGGTCCAGTTCGCCTGGGACTGGTCCGTTGCAAATCGGTCAGATGGTCACGCAGTGCCCAATTCGCCGCTTGCCCCGTTATCTTTCGATAACATCCAAGAGTCTTTCTTGGCGTACTGGGCCTGTCAACCTTCCCGACCTCGAAGAAATTCATGAAAGCACCAGCTCCATTGGAGGCTTGGTTGCTGCGCTTCGGATTGAGGGTGCACAGATCGTAGACATAGTGTATCAATCGCTCCATGTTCTATATCAACCATATCGACTTCCAGGAATATGGCCCAGCGTCCTCACGACATTATTGCAATACGAAGCAGGCGTGGTGTCCGTCTACGCGAACTCTGACTCCGTGCTGCAGGGGTTTGATGGTGGGGCTTCTCAAGGACGTGGTTGAGCATGTTGACTGGGATGTTTTGGAGTCGCAATGGGAGTCCTGTCTAGTTCTGACGCGCAGTTGGAAGACTACCTTTAGTTGTGATGTGCTTTATATTAAACTGAAGACTACTTATAATGCGTTGTATACTTACTGGTGATCCCTTATTAACTATGCCGCAAAAGTAATCTGTAAATACACCACACGGATGAGGCCAGGCTACGTGTTTGTAGCGCAAATTCGAAATTTGATGGTGCGTGGCTTGAATAAAGAGGTCGAAAGAATAACTGGCTCTAGAGAACCTTGTCACTAGTGCGGTAACCCCGGTGATAATGTTGTTTCACGGATATGTCAGATCCAGAGGTATGCATAAGAGCTCATGGGCATAATTTTTCAGAGATACATGAGAAACCGTCCTACATCTAGTACCCTTTCTTGCCTGCTGTAAGCTGTAGGTGAGCACTGTGCTCGTCATAAGGAACTTTCGATACAGGAATCTCGCGCCATAGGTCAGGTGTGAGGAATGCGTAAGTTTTCGTGATCTAGTGCAAACGTAAGCGCGACGTAATAAATGAGGCTGAAATATACATACAGCAGCAAAGGTGGCCTTCAAGAAGTTGCCCATGGTTGCAGTCGAGCCCTTCGACTGCGTGTAACAATCCTCAACACCAGCGAGCTGAAGCAGGCGCTTTGATGCAGGAGCCGCCACGATACCAGTCCCGCGAGGAGCAGGGATCAGTCGGCACATGACGGAGCCAACCTTTCCGCTGACCTTCGACGGCACAGTGTGAGGCTCACCAAGGGCTGCACCCCAGTAACCTCTCCGCACGGGAATGACAGAGAGCTTGGCGAGGATGATAGCACCCCGAATGGCAGTTGCAACTTCTTTAGCACACTTCACACCCAACCCAACGTGTCCTTCAGAGTCACCGATAGCAACGAAGGCCTTGAAACGGGTACGCTGACCGGCACGAGTCTGTTTCTGCACAGGCATGATCTTCATAACCTCGTCCTTAAGCTTGGGCAAGAAGAAGTCGACGATTTGGTATTCTTTGACGGGAAGGGAGAAGAGGTAAATTTCCTCCATAGATTTAATTTTTCCGTCCTTGACGAGACGGCCGAGTTTAGTGACAGGAACCCTGCGAAACGGTGTGTTATTGGCCGAGGGCGAGTAAAAGGTGGATGAGTACACACCACTCCTTCTCCTCATCTTTGCGGCCTCCTCTGCGGGGTCCACGACGACCTCTACCGCGATCACCCCTTCCACGTCCGAATCCACCACGTCCGCGTGCTGCGTCAGCCATTATTTTTATGCCGGAATTTACTGCACAGAGGATGGTTAGTACTTGAAGTCACCGAGAAGCGATCGAAGGCAGGATGCATAAGGGCAGCTGAGGCCAGCAGATACATCCGATGGAGTATGGATGCATCCATCAGAAATACGAATATTTGATGTTCCACATGAAGTGGAACGCACTGGATACTCAGCTGCGTGGACTAGTATGAGACTGAACTCACTTCTTCAGATTCGGCGGTGTTGGGCTCGTCGTCGATGCTGATACCCTCCACTCTGTATCTTCCAATGCAGCCATAAAAGCCCTGCCCTGAAGCGGTATTAGGACCCCAATCACTCCTCTGATGCCATATATTCGCGTTGGTTTAAATTGCAACAACGCTATGATTCCAGCTCAACGGACAACCCGACCATCACGGAGTTACTTAAACTTGGAATGTACTATAGCTGTTGGTCGGAAGAACGCAATGAATGCACAGGTCAGTGGGGGAACACAATCCATAGGTGACTGGGGGATGACCAGTGGCAACAAGCAGTGCTGATGATAAATACCCGGGCCTTTTTCGTCCCACGACCCGCCAAACCTCTCCCATTGCACGAGTCAGCTGTAAGCGCGCGCATATTTCTGCTTCCAAGCTCCTTTAATCAAGCTAACCGAACAGCCAGCACACAAGCTCTTTTACTTTTATAAATCCCCCAGTCAAGTTGGCAGAACATGTCGAATTCAACAATATCCAATTTTATGAAACAGCAATATAGTATTGGCCCCATGTATGCTCTCTACCTCTATTGTTGCTTGCTCTTCAGCTAATCGTTCTTGTAGCAACGGCTGTCAACCCGTTGGAGATGGGGCTTTCACCACTGACAACACTCCTAGTGTGCTCGCCGTCTGCCACATGCAAGGCACGGACGACATGTACTATTACTCTACTACCTTCTCTGGCGGACCAGGAGTAAGTTTGAAATGACATCATCATCGTCGACTCTAATAATGATATCCTTCTAGTGGCGGGTTTGACATCCCCAATGCGAAATGCCCTCCTGACAGAGGGTCGTCAGACTGTGTGACAGGCAGTCCGGCGTCTTCAATTTCCTCTTCTCCTTCCTCTCATTTCTCATTTTCTCCCAACGCAACCGATGATTCAGTTATGCATTCGTCTTACTCATCTTATCGATCTGCAATTCCGTCCCGAGATATTCCTGATAGAGCAACTTCGCCCTACAACATGGCCACCCCACCCTTGACACCGGATGACGATGAAGACGATAGCGGTGCCTCTGGTATCAATGCCGACCATTCAAAAGATGCTTTGGACCTCCTCTTGGCCATCTTTCCTCGCAATGGATTAAGCATCTTACCTTATGCTAAGAGCGTCGTCGTTACTGCACCTAATATAGGTGCTTCTTTTGATGGTGTAGTGCTCGATCTCCCTGGACAGAGCAAGACGCTTTACGTTGATGGCAAGAATGCCCAAGCAGTGTCATTGCGAGAAAGGTGCGTTGATTTGGTAAACCTAGTGTCTTTACTTACCTGATTGCCCTAGCATCGTGGCTCTCCTCGAATTGGCCGATGAACAACTCCAGTGCTCGGCTTTGGTCATTGCTTTCAACAAGTCATCCCACGGCCTGAGCGAACTTTTACATTCACTCATGTACGTTGGGGGGAGTGTTGTTACTAAACCACCCTTCCAGGTCGATCCTTCATATATTCTTGTCGGTTTGGACATTTAGTTTGATATGGGTCAAGGGAATGTGGACCAATTTTATGCGTTAGGAGTGGCCAAAGTGTGTTGAAGTAGTGTATCAATAAATCGACTGCTTTTTTCTTGTTCAAATTGGAGGTCCTCGTGGCCTGTCGACACGATGGATCTGCCCAGCTGAGAATTAATGGAATCGTAATTTCGCATTCAACTGAAGCTCGCTTAAAACGTGTTGGGAGCAATCGTAGTAGTTGCCCTTTCTCTTCGCTCACAGGATGGGGTTCTTCAATTTTTTACTTTCGATTGTCAATACCTTGTGCGGAGGGTCGTCTCTGACAGACGAAAAACCCACTAGTGTTGACTTGCAGAGACCGCCGCGGCCAGAGAAGCCACAAGCTCCTCTTCCTCAGGATGCTTGGCCTGCCCTCCCGCCCCAAACCCAACGTCCTGCAGGTCGGCAAGAGCATCGACCCCACAAGGTGACAATTTTCCAAAAAGAATTCGCGTCATGTTTATACCTCAAAGCAGGACCGTCATGATACTGCCAATAAACCGAACTTTGAAGCACAAATCTCACATCCTGACCACCAGCAGTCCCAACCTGATCGTATACGACACCAAGTAGGTTCCAGTGGTCCATGAATGTATACAGACCGTCACGCTGTTGCCTTGTAGGACCAGAACCAATCAAATCAACACAACGAACACTACACGAACCTCCGCGCGAATGCGAAGCAAGAGGGAGATGAGATGGCTAAATGCTTCCAACAGAGCCACGAAGCTTATGCGCGCCGTGAGCGTGCGCTAGCTAAGGAGCTCTCAGATAAGGGCAAGCAGCATGAACGTACCATGGAAGCTCTGAACGCTGAGGCCAGTGCATGGATATTCCGAGGTACTTTTGCTAATTTATGTCTATCGTGTGTCAGTTTCTGGCTTAATGTCTGGCATTGGTGTCGTATCGTACAGAGAACAACTTGGTTTGTCGATGCCACTTCACACTGTGCCCAGCTGGTTTCTAATCGTTTCCTAACACGAACAGGATAGCAAGCCAGGCGAGTTAGATCTGCACGGGCTCTACGTCAAGGAAGCCATATCATACTCGGACAAAGCTATCAAGGAGGCTCGACAACGTGGGGATTCACAAATCCGCCTTATAGTTGGTGCGTAGAATGTTGAACATCGGGTATGATGCACCGGGTTTCATACATGATGTATATAGGCAAGGGTTTGCACTCAGATGGCCATGTTGCCAAGATCAAACCAGCCCTAGAGGAGTTAATGAGACAGTACGTAGTACTGGCCATTCCGGACTTCTCCGCATTTTAGCTAAACATCTTGTCAAAGGCACAACCTTCCTGCCGAGGTTGATCCTCGGAATGCAGGCGTTCTGATTGTGCAGCTAGCTTGATCACCCGCTGCAGGCAGCGCTTTTTTTTACACACTCACCTTGATTTTCATCGATGCCAACGGAACGAAGACATGATTTGACGTGTGTATAGATTATGTATCCATTTTCATGTATACCACGCATAGCCTCTGATAGCCTCTGATACATCTGATGAGTGTGCGGTCAGGGTTCTCCCATTGATCCATATATCGTTCTAGTTCACTCGTGGAATCTAATTATAGGCGCGCTTAATTTGCCAACTACAGCGTCAATGTATGCCTCCCATGTATCTCCCTCCCCCACATCATGCGGATGTTCATTCCCTCTGTGCTATCAGCCCTCAAGGCACTATTGAAGTTCCCACGTTGGTTTCTGTGGAGAGTGCTTAGGATCCTCATTGGTTGGGAGAAGTCCATACCACGGCAGAGACCACCCTCGGATTCATATTCGCCATATTCACCTCGTGATTCAGCTGGTGTTCCGTCACAGAGAAGGGTACTCCCCACGCATCGCCAACCCCCACCATCTCGCCCAGCGGATGGCGACTACACGGCCCCTTCACAATCTCGTTATCAGACGCCTGCTCAGTCATATCGGCCTCACCGTCAGCCTAACCAAAGGCCCATAGGAGCCACCCCTCTGGTGCCTCTCAATACTTCGGTGACCAGGCTCGAATGCACTCAGGTTAGGCCTAGCATGCTTCATCTTGTGTTTACTCACTTGTCCAACGTGCAGCAGCCACCTTCTATTATAACAGCGCCGCCGTCGATTGGCCATGAAGGCCATGTGTCTGTAACTAGGCATGAGATAATCGGGCCGATGAGTCCCTCTCAGCAGAACGAGGACCTGTCTCAAGCTCAACGTCCTGCAGTTCTGCAAGATCATTTCCCCCCCGAGGTGACAGTTTTCCACAAATGAGTTCGCGTCACATTTATACCTGAAGCAGGACCATCAGGTCACTGTCAACAGACCAACTTCTGAAACTCCTGACCACGAGAAATTCCAACATGATGGTACACGATATCAAGTAGGTTTCAGTGGATCATGAATGGTTCACAGATTGCTACACTTGTTGGCTTATAGGACCAGGACCAATTAGACGAATACTACATAAATCTCCGCGCGGATGCGAACAAAGGGGGAGATATAATGGCTAGCTGCTTCCAGCAAAGCCACGCAGCCTATGCGCGCGGTGAGCATGCGCTAGCTAAGAAGTTCTCGGAGAAGGGCAAGCAGCATAAATGTACCATGGAATCCCTGAACGCTGAGGCCAGTGAATGGATATTCCGAGGTACTTTTACTAATTTACCTCTATCGCGTGTCAGTTTCTGGCTTAATGTCTGACATTGGTATTGTACAGAGAACAACTTGGTTTGTCGATGTTATCTCATACTGCACTTGACTGGTTTCTAATCCTTTACTAACACAAACAGGATAGCGAGCCAGGCGAGTTAGATCTGCACGGGCTCTACGTCAGGGAAGCCATATCATACTCGAACAAAGCTATCGAGGAGGCCCGACAACGCGGAGATTCACAAATCCGCCTTATAGTTGGTGCGTAAATGCTGAACATCGAGCATGGCGCAGATTTCATATGTTGTGTATACAGGCCAAGGTTTTCATTCGGAGAACAATATTCCCAAGATCAAACCAGCCTTAGAGGAGTGGGCGAGAGAGTACGTACTACCCCTTCTTGGACTTCTCCGCCTGTTTGTTAAACATCTTGTCGAAAGGCATAACCTTCCTGCCGAATTTGATCCTGATAATGAAGGCGTTTTGATCGTGCAGCTAGCTCGATTTTGAATGATTGGAATTGAATGGTCTGCGGATATAATAACGCACTCACCTCATCGATGCGGCCGATGATCAGCGAAAGGAAGACATGATTTGACGTGTGCATATATTGTGTATCCATTGTCATGTATACCATCCATAGTTTCTGATGCTGTTGACATGATGATCAGGTCTCCCACTGATTCGCACATCGTTCTATTATTCCTGCGCATAGAAGGTTACTCCTCACATACCCCCAACCACCGCCATCACGCTCACCACTTCTCACTGTTTGGTGAAATCAAAGCGTTGTAAGTTAGTTGATATACTTAGGTCATGAGTCAACGTTTCACCTTCAAATGTGAACCAATTTAATGGGAGGTCTAGTATTGTATCAATTATGTAATCGACTACTTTTTTATTATTCTTGTTCAAATCAAAGGCTCTCGTCATTTCGTGGCCTATCGTCGTACCAGACGTCCTAGGATCCAAACAATGAAGCCCTTTGCGCCCGGAGTTTTCTCCTCTCTTCCTGGTGGTGGCATCGAGAGTAGTTGAGCCCATAGATCTAGTGCTATAGCCTCACTAGCTCCTCGAGCGCTCAGCTGAGATTTGTTCCAAATGGGATTGCAATTTCGCAGCCTCGAGGCTTAGACTGAATCTGCATAAAACGTACTGGGAACGATCGCAGTAGCCGCCCATTCTCTTCATTCACAAGATGGGATTCTTCGACTATCTGCTCTCCGCCGTCAATGCATTGACCGAATGGTTGTCTCCAACAGACGAGAAGCCCACTAAAGATACTAAGGAACACTACGAGAGCCTCCGCGCGAAGGCGAAACAGGAGGGAGATGAGATGGCTAAATGCTACCAGCAGGGCCACGAAGCTTATGCGCGCCGCGAGCGTGCGCTAGCTAAGGAGCTTTCAGAGAAGGGCAAGCAGCATGCACGTACCATGGAAGCCCTGAACGCTGAGGCCAGCGCATGGATATTTCGAGGTACTTTTACTAATTTATCTATCGTGTGTCAATTTCTGGCTTGATGCTGACATCGGCATCGTACAGAGAACAATTTGGTTTGTCGATGCTACCTGATGATGTGCTTGGCTGGCTTCTAATCATTCCTTACTAATACCAACAGGATAGCAAGCCAGGAGAGGTGGATGTGCACGATCTCTACGTCAAGGAAGCCATATCATACACGGATAAAGCTATCAAGGAGGCTCGACAGCGTGGGGATTCACAAATCCGCATCATAGTTGGTACGTGAAATATTGAACATTATGTAAGTATGGTGCAAATTTAATATGTCGAGCGTGTAGGTAAAGGTTTACATTCAGAGGGCAATATCGCCAAGATCAAACCAGCCTTAATGGAATGGATGAAACAGTATGTACTACTCCTTTTTGGATTTCTCCGCCTATTAGCTAAACATCTCGTCAAAGGCACAACCTTCCCGCTGAGGTTGATCCTCAGAACGCAGGCGTTCTGATCGTGCAGTTAGCTTGACTAACCACTGCGTGCAGCGTTGTTTACTTTGAATGGTTGGAATTGAATGGTCTGCGAAGAACATAACGCACTTGCCTCGATTTTCATCGGTGCGGCGTCAGCGAAACGAAGATATGTGTAAAAATAATGTATCCGTTTTCATATATACCACGCATAGCCTCTGATCATGATGCTGTTGACACGATTATGAGGCGCTTTGATCAGGTGAGGTCTGGGTTCTTCCATTGATTCGCTATTTCCCTCTCATAATCTAACGGTGTCGGCCCGCTCAAGCTGCCGAAGCGTCAAAGTATGCCTCTCATTTGTCTCCCTCCTCCACATCATGCAAATATTCATCTCCTCTGTGCTATCAGGCAGGCAGCATGCACGTACCAAGAAAGCCCTGAATTCTGAGGCTAGTGCACGGATATTCTGAGGTGCTTTTACTGGTTTATCTCTATCATGTGTCAGTTTCGTACAGAGAACAACTTGGTTTGTCGATGCTATCTCATGCTGCGCTTGACTGGTTTCTAATCATTTCATAACACGAAAAGATAGTAAACCAGGCGAATTAAATCTGCACGGCCTCCACGTCGAGGAAGCCATATCATACTCGGACAAAGCTATCAAGAAGGCTCGACCACGTGGGGATTCACAAATCCGCCTTATAGTTGTGCGTAAATGCTGAACATCGAGTACGGCGCAGATTTCATATGTTGAGTACACAGGCAAAGGTTCGCATTCGGAGTACAATATTCCCAAGATCAAACCAGCCTTAGAGAAATGGACGAGAGAGTATGTACTACCCCTTTTTGGACTTCTCCGCCTCTTTGTTAAACATCTTGTCAAAAGGCACAATCTTCCTGCCAAGGTTGATCCTCTGAATGCAGGCGTTCTGATCGTACAGCTAGCTTGATTTTGAATGACTGGAATTGAATGGTCCGCGGATGTAATAACGCACTCATCTCATGGATGTGGCCCATGACCAGTGAAAGGAAGACATTATTTGACGTGTGCATATATTGTTTATCCATTGTCATGTATACCACCCATAGCTTCTGATGCTATTGACATGATGATCAAGGCACTTTGACAAGATGCAGTCAGGGTCTCCCATTGATTCGCATATCGTTCTATTATTCCTTCGCATAGAAGGTTTACCCCCATCACGCCTACCACTTCTCATTGTTTGGTGGGTCACGAGTCAAACTTCGAATGTGAACCAATTTAATGTGTTAGGGGTGGGAAGTCTGGTGTTGTATCGATTAATTGACTACTTTTTTTTCTTTAAGATTCTTGTTCAGATCAAATGCCCTCGTTATTTCGTGGCCTGTCGTCAATCCTAGGTTCCCAAGAACGAAGCCCTTTGCACCCGGAGTTTTCTCCTCTCCTTTTGGTGGTGGCATCGAGAGTAGCCTCACTAACTCCTCGAGTGCTCAGCTGAGAATTGTTCCAAATGAGATTGCAATTTTGCAGCCTCGAGGCTTCGACTGAACTTGCATAAAAGGTACTGGGAACGGTCGTAGTAGCCGCCCATTATCTTCATTCACAAAATGGGATTCTTCAATGATCTATTCTCCATCGTCAACGAGGAACACTACGAGAGCCTCCGCGTGAAGGCGAAACAGGAGAGAGATGAGATGGCTAAATGCTTCCAGCAAGGCCACGAAGCTTATGAGCGCGGCGAGCGTGCGCTAGCTAAGGAGCTCTCGGAGGAGGGCAAACAGCATGAACGTACCATGGAAGCCCTGAACGCTGAGGCCAGTGCATGGATATTTCGAGGTACTTTTACTAGGTTACCCCCATCTTCTGGCTTGATGGAATGACATTAGCATTGTACAGAGAACAATTTGGTTTGTCGATGCTACCCAATAATGTGCTTGGCTGGCCTCTAATCATTCCTTACTAATACCAACAGGGTAGCACATTGGCAGGAGAGGTGGATGTGCACGATCTCTACGTCAAGGAAGCCATATCATACACGGATAAAGCTATCAAGATGGCTCGACAGCATGGGAATTCACAAATCCGCATCATAGTTGGTATGTGAAATACTGGACATCAACTATGGTGCAGATTTCATATGTCATGTGTATAGGTAAAGGTTTGCATTCAGACCGCAATGTTGCCAAGATCAAACCAGCCTTAATGAAATGGATGAGACAGTATGTATTACCCCCTTTTGGACTTCTCCGCCTGTTAGCTAAACATCTCGTCAAAGGCACAACCTTCCCGTTAAGGTCGATCCTCAGAATGCAGGCGTTCTGATTGTGCCGCTAGCTTGACTAACCACTGCGTGCAGTGCTGTTTCACTTTGAATGGTTGGATTGAATGGTCTGCGAAGGAAATAACGCTCTCGCCTCGATTTTCATCGATGCGGTATCAGCGAAACAAAGAACATGTGTAAAAATAATGTATCCGTTTTCATGTATACCACGCATAGCCTCTAATCATGATGCCGCGCTTTGATCAGGTGAGGTCTGGGTTCTCCCATTGATTCGCTATTTCTCTCTCGTAATCTAACTGTGTGGGCCCGCTCAAACTGCCAAAGCGTCAACGTATGCCTCTCATTTGTCTCCCTCCTCCACACCATGCAAATGTTCATCCCCTCTGTGTTATCAGCTTTGCAGGCGCTATTCAAGTGCTCGCATTGGTTGCTCTGGAAAGTAATCAAGGTCTTCATTTACTGGAAGAAGTCCATACTACTGCAGAGACCGCCTCCGAATTCATCCCCATCTCATGATTTCAGTGGTATTGGCTCGCAGGGAGGGTCACTCCCCTTATACCACCAAGTCCCGCCATCGCGCCCAGCGGGCAGCTACTTCACGGCCACTTCGCAATCCGCTGATTATCAGCCACCTCTGCAGTCCAATCTCCCTCGCCCCCAGTCGGACGCAATACTACACCCCACAGTAACCACCTCTGTGGTACATCCATATACTCCGGTGATCAGGCCTGTTGAACATATCGAGGTTCGTCCTAGCATGCTTCATCTTATGTATACTCACTTGTCCAACGCGTAACAGTCATCTCCTCCTTTAACTATAACAGCACTACCAGTGATTGAGCTCCATGAAGATCAGACGCCCCCTCGTTTTGAACTCAGACGTGAGATAATCAGTACGAGGCAACGCTCCGGCCAGGGCGAGAATCTGATATCCCCCGATGCCCCTGTGGCTGAGCCTGCTCAGGTTGAATCCACTCCGGTTCGTCATAGCATGTTCCATTTTATGTTACTCGCCTGTTTAACGCTTAGCAGTTGCCTCTTGTCATTACAACAACACCGTTAGTGATTGGCCCCCATGAAGACTATGCGTCCCCTTGTCTTGAACTTAGACATGAGAGACTTGGGATGAAGGGACCCTCTCATCAGAGCGAGAACTTGTTGCCCCTCGATGCCCCGGTGACAGGGGTTGTTGAATATATTCAGGTTCTTCATACCATGTTCCATGTTATGTTTGCTCACCCATTCAACGTAGCAGTCACCGCCTCTTTCTATTACAGTGCCGCCAGTGGTTGAACACGAAGACCGCGCGCCCCCTCCTCCCGGAACTAGCAGACGTAAGAGCAAACGGGCCAGGAGACGCTCTCAGCAGAGTGAGAGCCTGGTACTTGATGCCCTGGTGACCACGCCTACATATACTGACACTCAGGTTCGTCCTGACATACTACATCTTCTGTTCAAATATCCGACGCGTAGCAGCCACTTGCTAGTACAACAGCGCCGGAGGCGCAAGTTGTGGTTCCATTGGTGATTAATTCTTCGAGTGACGAAGACCATGAATCTCCCCGCCTCATGTGGGGGCGCTCTCAGCGGAGTGAGGAGCTGGTGTCCGATGCCCTGGTATCCAAGTCTGTTACATCTACTCATGTTCGTCCTGATATTCTTCATCTTCTATTACTCACATGTCCGACGCGTAGCCATCTCGAATACCATTGGAGACTGACACCTACTTGTCTCTTCGTGGCAAAGCCAGACAGGAGAGAAATAACATGAGGAAATGCTTCTCGAAGAGTGAAAAAGCCAAAGCGAGAAATAACCACAAGCTCGCTGAGAAGCTCGTCCAGAACGGTGAGGCACACAGAGAAAACATGGTGCTCTTCAATAAGGAAGCTAGCATAAAGATATATCAAGGCATGAAATCTATGTACGGGGCATGCATAATCCACCGAGCTGACTCCTGCACCTGTAGAGAAGAACCAGGTTTGTCGTGTTTATATCAAGGGCGCTGTCGTCTGACCTTTCCAGAAACGCAAACGTAATATAATTGATCTCCACAGGCAGCACGTCCCGGACGCTAAGTCCTACTTTGAGAAAGCTGTTGAAGACGCTCAGGACCGTAAAGAATCGTCACTTCTTGTGATCGTAGGTGAGACATAATGGTACATCCTAACTAGACAGGTTGCTCAGTCACAACAACACTGTTCAGGAAAGGGAAATCACTCCGATGATGGGCCGAAGATCAAACCTGCAATCCTGTCACTAGGTCAAAGGTATGCGGTATCACACATGAGACTCCCTTGATTCTCATCGTGGAGCAGTTTGCCGGGAATTACCATCAAAGTCCATTCGACCAATGCTGGCTGCCTTGTTGTCAGTTTCAACTGTGCATCATGACAGATTTCTTGTGATAGGCTCAGTTTGGTGCCGTTGTATGCGCTCTCCCCTTTCCTTCCATACTGGAGCATGTAATACGATTACTGTACTTGATGCGCAAGAATGTGTTTTGATGTACCGGCATGATGGTGTAGTAGTAACGAACGATTCTCCAGGTGGTTGCCATTATCACTCCGGATGAGTGTACTAAAAACTCACCCATCATGACTCGACTCAACCAGACCCACTAACCCTCTCCCCGCAGTCTTCCTTTTGTGCTTACTTGCTCCGTCCCCATGGGCGGAATAAGGGAGTACGAGTTCGCATCGCATACACGAGTGACGACAGACACCTGCATACATCATATGACGAAAATGTCCAACATAGGGTCCATCAACACCAGTACTAAGTGGGGCTGAATATTCCAACATCACTTTCACTGGCACTTGAAAAAGAAGGGTCTCCCTCTAAAGATATTTCTTTCATCTCTTGTGAAGACGGTAAAGGCTGGACCCTGGTTTGTTATTGCTTTGTTGGTTTGACTCGAACTTCGCTTCTTTCACACATCATGTTGAATCAACAAATTGTATGAATCAATTCAATTCGATTGCATGAACACTCTGCGCGGAGCTTTGAAGGCGAACCAGACGAGACGGCTATGGCTGATAGGCTTCCAGTACTCAAAACCGCGGAGCTTTCCGTGACGGCAGCAGCATTATGGAACGAGAAGCCTCCGTCAGAGGCTTGAAACTTGACTCAAGATCGAACTTCGAGGACTGTTCTCAGGAGAATTGCATTACCCAATGATAAGTAGTATGTTGCTAGCTGACACTGACCTGGTTTTTAATCATTCGCATTTAGTAGCCAAAGTCTATATAACAACTTCTAAAACAAAAGTTCAACCATGCTCAAGCCAAAATCGGGCGTAGTACCAGCCCTAGCAAGAGGACTGGTTGAGACAGTACTATAGCTAATTACTACGTACGTCCTGTTGGGTTTCTCCGCCGCAAATTGTTAGCTAAACACTTGTGAAAGGCACAACATTCCTGCTAACTTTGTTCCGCTGATCTTTAGAATTCAGTATTCTGAAGTAGAATTGGGCAGCAGATGAAATTGAATAGCAGCAAGTACGTACGTCAACGACGCGTATAAATTATGTATGCTTGTTTTCATTTTTACTACACATAGTCTATTAACATAATGCTTTGTTCGTGGTTCTCGAGCTCTCCCATTGATTCGCATAGCGTTCTATTTCCCTCGTGGAATCTAACGTAGCTGGAGCTGAGCGCTCTATTTGCTGCATCCAGGACGCACAGCTTTTAAAAGTATGCCTTTCGTTTATCCCCATTCTTCACATCATGCAGACATTCATCCCATCTGTAGTATCAGCCCTCAATGCGCTATTGAAAGGCCCAGCTTGGTTGCTGCAAAAAGTAATCGGCATCTTCGCCGGCTGGGGCGAGTCCCTGTCATCGCACATACCGTCCTCAGATTTATATTCACCATCTGATTCACCTTATGAACTTCGTGGTGTTCCCTCGCAAGGACGGTTATACCACCCACATGGTCAAATCTCGGTCCATTCGCAATACCCTAAAGCGAATCGGACACCTTCGCAGCATTCGCCCTATCGCCAGACGAGCACCCTACATCCTACACGAACCGCCTCTCTGGCACCTCGTAGTGCTCCTGTGGCTAAGCCTGTTAAGTCTAAGGTTTGTCTTAGCATACCCCATCTTATGTTTACTCACCTGTGTTACGCGTAGCAGTCGTCTCTGCCTCGTCATGTAACTGCAATGGCACCAGAGATGATTGACCCCGACGAAAACCACGAGTATCTTCGCCTCAGAGCCCGACTTGAAGGAGATAAGATGTCTGAATGTTTTCAGCAGGCCGCGCAAGCGTTCGATCGCCATGAGAAAAAGCTCGCTAACGAGCTCTCCCTGAAGGGTCAGGCGCACAAGGCAAGCATGGTGCGTCTCGACGACGAAGCCAGTGCGAAGATATTTCAAGGTATGAGACTGGCCAACGGGGTCTGCAGCATTAACTAATAAGATTACTATTGGCGCAGAGAATAACCGGGTTTGTTGTGTTGATGCAAAGTGTGGTAATGTCTGACTCTCTTTTTTTTTTTTTTTTTGCAGAGATGCAACCCGAATACAGTCGATCTCCATGGACTCTATGTCGCGGAAGCCCAGTTCTACTTTAAAGAAACTGTTCAAAAGATTCGAGA
Organism: Rhizopogon roseolus; assembly: GCA_930272055.1. Lineage (NCBI taxonomy): Eukaryota > Fungi > Basidiomycota > Agaricomycetes > Boletales > Rhizopogonaceae > Rhizopogon > Rhizopogon roseolus. The sequence continues at coordinate 56,717 of CAKNEV010000165.1, forward strand.
CAATAAACAGCCACTTCGTGTGATCGTAGGTAGGAAATACACGTTCTGAATCTAGACATTGCTCACTGACAGTGAAACCGTTCAGGAAGGGGAAATCACTCCGATGGTAACATCCCAAAGATTAAACCCGCGATCCAAACTCTTGGGAGAAGGTATGAGCTTTTCTCTCTATGTTAATAAGTTGATGCTTATCGTGCACGTTGTGCAGTTTGGGAATGACTGTCGATGTCGATCCGATGAACGATGGTTGCCTTGTTGTGAATTTCGAGTGAAGCCTATCATAGCCTCTTGAGTAGTCATGTGATTTTTCAGTGCTGTCGCTCTCCTCCTCTTCCTTCATTATGTATTAAAGTACTGTATACTTGATGCACAAGGAAGTGGTTTGGTGCAAGTACAGGGTTCCATTGGTTGCCGGCTGCTTTCGTTCACGTGTTATCTGTAAAAGGCAAATGATAATTGGGTGCCGGTACAGACCGTACAAGTCACCGACACTGATGCTGCGAGCACCATATACTTTCCACTCTTCAGTGCGCACGCTCCTTACCTCACGGGCAAACGGTTCTCGTTCGTACACATCAAAAAGTGTCAATCCCTTCCCATATCCAACACAGACAAACCCTCAGCCGCACCACATCTTCCATTTATCCCGAAATGCAAGCCGGGAGGACGTGAAACGAAGATGCACGTATTCATCTCGTACCATTCCATATGCACCACCTAACAGAAAGCAGATTATGAACTAGTCCGGATTTACCACCCTGACTCTGCCGTTGCTCGTCATTATCCTCCAGAAGTGTCGCAAGCGCGATTTCAAGCTATATCTAAAGCGTACGACATACTTCGAGGGAAGGCATCTTCTACAGGCGAACCGATAGAAGCCACTCGCAAAGTGGACCCGATGCGATGGTCAAATAGGTCGCGTCGCCCTTATTTTGATGATACAGCCAGCGATGAGAAATGGAAAGAGAGGGTTATTACGGGTGCTGTATTGTTGGTGAGTGATGCCTGTATTCTAACTTAAACTAACTATGAAGACTCATTGTTATTTTTTTTTCTAGACTATTGTTGCATTTGTCGCCCAGACCAGCTGGACTCGACAGCAGGCTATTGCAGAAATGTCAAGTCATGGACGGGCATCCAATTCGAGTATCAAGTCTGGGCGTAGCGATGGCGCTCTTGCGGCCGACCATGAAGATAACTCGCTAAACGGAAATATCAATCGTAGTCATTGACTATGTGTACCAAGTGATTATGGCTAGTGATATGCAAGCAACGTTTCTTGCACCCACAGAGCTTCGCGCAAGATGGCCGTGAAGCGAGGACACGATCAGCAAGGAGCTGAGTAGGTTCTACTCACTACTGCTAACGAATGACATACGTTACATTACCTGCTTGTCCTGTTTCAACACGCGTAAAGGCAGTACACGCTGTCATTTTCGTGAGGATTACACGATGACGACAGACAAAATGTGTGGAACTGAACCACCTTATGAATCGCCGTTCCATAAAGCACGCCATTTGACACCGAGATGCCTGCAGATTTGCGGAAGCGCCAGAACCAGGACAATTGTAGCATTCTCGAACCTTGCTATTTTAACTCAATTACGACAGGTGTTCACGCGGTGAAAATCATGGCGAGTGTACAACGCCACCTTGACTTGCGGGACGCACACGCATTGGGCCAAGTTCGGCAATTTCACACCCGGAAACACGTCCGCAAGAAAAATGTTCTAAAAGTAAGTAAGCCAACTTGGGCGCGATGTAACTGATTTTTACTTGTAGCTTCTAAACCGACCGAACCTAATTATCGCCTCCGGCATGTTAAAAACACCGATTGACAGCTGGAACGTCGTATCTTAAACACAGGGATCGCGCTCAAGGTAAGTCTGGCTGTCTTCCTATTCCTGCAGACCACTTTTCTCACCAGGCAGTTTATTCCATGGCAATTCAACGTATGATAGGCCGGTAATTAAACGGATGTTCAGATGTTTAATGTGACACATCGCAGGCCCCGAAAGCAGGTCATTCGTGTACCAGGGGTCTTTTGAAAGTCCCCTTCATCATACTTTCGGCCATTGGCATTCATTTTTTATTCAGTTCTCCATCTCGACCACTGCCATCTAAGGGGGTGCTCCCCACCACGTTTGAATTCTTCATCAACTGGCCTCTGTACCTTTATGGTGCAGAGTTTTTGAAGGCGTGTTGCCGTTGTCTTATGGGACGATGGGAACGTAAAAGATCAGTGCATGGGCAGCATCATCCACTGAAGTGACCAGCAATCTTGTCACCCGTGTAAGAGTCGTATAGTTTTCACACACCCTTCACTCCATCCCAATTACCCCTCCTCGGCGGTAGCGAAACTTGTACGAGGTGGACCAGTCGAGTTGTCGTCATTTTTGCCATCGAACTGTCCTTTGCACTTCCCACAGTGCTGCAAACGCACATACGGGGGAGTAGAAGTGCCCCATTTAGTATTTACCTTCTATACTAGTACTTACTTGCGCACGATAGAATATATTTACCTTTCAATCGTACTTACGAATGTCTCTGACTGTTTCTACTTCTGAATCGACTGATCATGGATGCTTCAGAGGGTTACTATACTAAGTGACCTCCGAGTCTATATAAGTCGTGCAGGGCCACGTGCGTGGCAAAGCCCGCTACCGTTGTCCGTTTTCTTGTTGAGTGATCTGATACAGCTGTTCAAACTCTCTGAAATAAATCGTTTTATACTTGGGCCGACGGTCGATGCTGTTAATAAACACTATTATAGGTTAAACAACTAGTTCGTACAAAGAAGACAGCGGTTTGAATTCAATCACAGTTCGCAGTCTGAGGAGATATAAATACAGTTGTGAAACTTACATATAAAGATGACAAAAGACATATTGAAGAAGCTGATAATAATACAGGCTAGCGCATCGTACTTTGGAGAACATATTATATCATTTTCTAGGGCGTAGGCGTTCCTGGACCGCAAATCCTGCCAAGGCTGCAGATGGGCTTGATTTACGTTTCTCTGTGGTAGGCAGGATAGCTCGGACATACCAAAATTCACTCACCGGTGCCAACAACAATATCTACAGCAACTTGTGGAGTGGAAGAACACCAATCTGAACCAAAAACAATATCGGTTGGAAGAGCATGTTGCACAACAAACGGAAATTCGATGGTGAAAGAATCCAAGTCGTCACAAACAGTGAGAGTAAGACATGTCACACGTCCAAACAGACCAGGACGACGCAACCACATAGAAAAAACATACGAGCAGTCTGGCGACGAATTTTGAGAGAAAAGAGACAAATTGACCGTCGACGTAAAGCGGCATTGCGAAGAGCGAAAATGAAGAGCAATAGCAATCCAAATAAATTACAAGAAGGCTCCGATTGCAAATAGCATGACGTCGAAGCGGAGACGATTAATCAGCAAATAAGAGTGAGACGCGTCACAAGTCCAAACAAAGCAAGAGACGTGTCACACGTGCAGGACAACGCAAGCACGTAAAAGAAAAATATAAGCAATCCAGTAACGAATATGGAGAAAAAAAAAACACATTGACATCCGACATAAACGAGCATTTGAAAAAGCGGAAAATAAACAGCAATAACAAGAGCAATCCAAATGTAAATTACAAGACGGCTTACTCAGCAATAGAGTTACGGGAATACGGGTGATGTGAGATAAGCAAGATCGATAAGTCTTCCTTCCAAATTTAGTCGACCCCGCGTTGGCTTCGACTCCACTATCATACTCCACTCGCTTGTCAAAGTGCTGACTTGGGGCTGTTTTAGAGTCAGGTCCTCGGAAGAGGACGGCAGTACGCAGTACGGATGAGCAGTAAGATCACCTATAAATGCACGATGACGCACTGGCGTTCGTGTAGTTAAACCTCGATTAACCGACTTTTCTTGTAGGCGACCGCGATAGCACGCCTCGTCATCACGCTGGTGGAGTAACTGGAGCAACACTATACCCAAACGGAAAGCAATATGACTGTGTGCCTGTCGCATTGCAAGTATAAACTTGATCATTTAAAGGATGAGGACCGGTTTTCATAATTATTGACGTGCTCATCAGTACATTCATGTCATCTCCTTTATCTGCTCTCCCGCCTGAGCTCATACTCTTTGTCTTCTCGCTGGCATCTCGTCACCGTCCCACTGCTGTAGCTCTATCACTTGTCTCGCACTGGGTGCACAATCATGTCGAACCCAACCTTTACCATACAGTCTCCCTCGCATCCAGTCGCTCCCTCATAGCATTCCTTCTTACTCTCAAATCCAAACCGCGTACGTTCGCTCAAAATATGGTAAAGAGACTGAGCATAACTGCACTCGGCCCCATAAACCATATAGGAGATGTATTGGAAATGTGCACTGGCGTCACGAGTCTCGTCTGTGGATTCTCCATACCTTCATACATCCATTACGCTCAGAGCAAGACGGCTTCTGTCGCGACCGCGACATGTCGATTTCCTATTGCACCTCACGAACAACATCTCATAGCGCTCGCTTGTCGAGATGGTCTCGACATATCCTTCATTTCCCCTCTAGTCACCCATCTCAGAATCCAACTAACACTTACTACAACATTCGATAGTGTGGGTCGTCTTCGAGAGTTGCCTTATCTCACGCATCTGGCAATTATGTATAGGCACGGGCTTTTTCGAAGTGCCAAGTCCGTCATGGAGATGCTCGAACCAGTTTTGGAGGAAGGAAAGCTGAGGGTCCTTGTAATCCATGTCACGGGTGTAGGGAATGAAGCACACCGAAAAGAGGTCGAAGAGTGGCGTGTTCATGCTGCTCTCAATATGAAGACTGTTTGTACCACTGCCTGCAAACATCTTGGACACAACCCCCCCATTCGAATCATAGCAAAACGAGCCACAACTGCTGTCCTTCAAGTTCCTCGATGGGAGCAAGGAAATGGCTTCTGGGATGCTATCCCCTAATAGCGTTACTTGACTTGGTTGGGAGTGCAGTGAAGTTCCAGGCTTGCAATGTATGTACTTATATTAGATATGACGTTTGACACTACGGTAGGACCGATCCTTTACCCACAATATTTTAAAATGCATCTCATTTCATAACAGGTCAAATCTTCGAAAATTGCAGCAGACAGTGATACTCTAACGTACACGACAGTGCTATGAACCAAAATTTTGAGCTATCCACGATGACGCTACTGCGTTGTATCAAGATCGCTGCAAACTACGTTATCATAGCCAACACCAGTCCTCAATTCGGCCGTGGGTAAGATCAAAGATTACAATTGAAGGCAATTATTACCCCCCTCGCCTTACCATCATTAGGTTCAATGTGCATTTCAATAGTTGGGGTTCAATTTTCGTAAGGTGACAGCATGCGTGTGACGCACTCGCCAAGATGAGACCATCTCAAAGTGCCTTCTGCTCACTCCATTCACTCTGTATGAAAGGGTCTGTCACATATACGTTGCAGGATGAAATCACTTCTGCCTAAAAAAACCATCGGATCAACTAAGAGTCTTGGCGAAATTCATGGACATGGGTAAGAATAAGCAATTTATATCATGCACAACATTTCAAGCGTTCTATTGCTCATCATGTTATCATAATAATGTCAGGTGGGATCTCATATTCAATACATGTTTATTGCGATTTGCAAATATAATGACAATTGCCAAAAAAAAAAACGCTGCGACAACGCTTCATGTACCGTGTGAATTATAATGTCACTCAGGCCGCAGGGCTCGAGCGTTCAACGTTCAACATTGAAGTCGTCAACAAACCGCACAATGGTGAACAAACACATCAGTAGTGATCTGAAGAGGGCAGCCCTACGTCTCAAGGTTCGCGGACGTGATTCCGACCATGAAATCTGCCATATCACTGGTATCTCACTCTCCACACTGCCAGTGTACCGTGTTCAACGACGTCAACATCTCACTGGAGATGTCGCAAATGCACCTGCAATTGGTCGTGGTCGCCCACGGAAACTTATGCATATTGATTAAGGATTTTGACGAGCATATCTCCAAGCTGATAGTCCTCGTGAATATAAACAACCTTGTTGATGGCCTTTGGTTTTGCATTTTTGCGGCGTTGCTTCGAGACATCTGAGCCCAATGGAATGAATTCCACATTGAATCGTAAACCCTTGCCATCGTTGAATGCACTTATACCCATTGCTGTTGTGCAGGCCGTCAAAACTTGGCTTACAGCCATCGTTGATATCATCCTCTGGTGCATCCTCGTCATAAGGCAGATCGTCATCCAGTGCTGGCATGGTATGTATTATGAAGAAGTATGAGGTCAGGGTACATATACAGTTACGGACAAGCAAACACGGTAAATTTGGTTCTTGCCCAAGGAAATTTTTTGGTAGAAATCTGACTGCAGGAACGGTTTC
>CAKNEV010000166.1:0-48167 GCA_930272055.1 Rhizopogon roseolus
ATATTTGAGCATGTAGGTGAAGCCATAATTTAGATGCCTACATAACGGTATTTTTATGTAATTTTAATTTGAGCTCATGAAATGCAAAACAATGAAACAAATGTGACTTTAACAGCTATAACAGCTATATAGCCCAGGAGTTTTTCCTGATGTGGTGGTTGATGGACAAGCTCTCCATATGGCTTCCGGTATTAAACTTGCTGGACGATAAACCACGGCAAACACAAACTTGTTTGTCACTAGTTTATCCTTCAACCAGGCTACGTGCCATCAGCAGTGCATAGTTGACTTCAAGCCACAATGAAATTTACCTTTTGCTTTCCTCCCCCCCCCCCTCGAATGATGTCTAGGGTGCTATCTATATTAGGGTGTGGTTCGGAAGAAGCTAGGCTCAACATCGCAGAATATACATCAGCTGTAACATTGTTACGGAGTCCAAAAATGTTTCGCTTGAAATGGGTGATGCAAACATGGTAGAATTGATGTAGGTGATCATATGGATCTAAATCACAAAGCCGGTGATTTTGTTCATACATACATAGCGCATGATTGTTCTGACAAAGTTCGACACAGAACATGCCGAGACCTGAATTTTGGTGAGAATTAAAAGACTCTATTTAATGAACAGATGAAAAACTCACCAAGCCCCTGCCCCATGTGCGCGTCTGCAACAACAGACTCATAGCCAGAACCATGAATGTGATGGAATGATACTGATAGTCCAGTATCTTCTTTGGCAATCTGAAAAATTCGCCGAAACAGAATTACATGGGCTTCCGCACTTTGAGACATTATGAACGCTCTTGCACAGGTTACAGCTAAAATTAACTCCTCAGTACTGTGAAGGTAGCATGATAGCCATATGAAAACCTACATCACATACGTTCACTATCCCATGCCTCAATCTCAAATTCTTGCCAACCATGAAGGCGTTTGAATGACGTGTCAATTGAGATGCACCTGGCATCCAAGAGATGAAAGGCCATACTGGCCATTAGACAGATAACAAGGCGGAATTCAGTCTTTCCTGCAAGTGTATAGGTCTCCGCACAGCGGACATAGCGTTGTTCTCGCGGTTGTTTATTTTCATTATCCACCAGCAACCTTGCACCTGAATGACCTCATCAGTAACCCATAACTAGTATGCATACCATATAAAATTACCTTCAAAACCAGTACCACAGGGATAGTGTTCAGAGCGGAAAACATTGATTAGACGTTGGACGTGGTCAAGGTTGGCAAGTGACGGATGAATGTCAGAAAGACAAGGCACCCGATCTGAAACCCATCCTAATGACGTGCAAAGTCCTTTCATAAAGCCAGAGTCCAGCATAATCCGGCGAGGAGTTGCATCGGCAAGACGCCAATCCATATCCAGTAGAAGAGATCAAAAGAGATTAACAAGGGGAGGCAGCGTTTTCACAGGTGCAGGCGGAGCATGAGAGTGAGGGTTACGAGCCCCAGGTCTCCCTGAGGCCCCCATATGCCATATATCCCATTGTTCACACCTCACTTCGATATACTTGCAATCCCGATCCTTAGCAATCCTCGCACTCGCACGCATGGCATCGGCCTTGCACTCGCACGGCATCGGCATCGGACTCGCACTCGCACGCTCGGCATCGGACTTGCACTCGCATTATCGCACGCACTTGCACGGCATCGCACGGCCTCGGCATCGGAGTTACTGTTTTTGGAAGCAGGCTTGGTTTCAGATTTCCAGTCATAGATAGATTTTTTTCTCAGTTCACTTCACCTCACCTTACACCACCCTAGACCACTACCAGATGCTAGACCAGAACCTTCGAATCAGAGTTTACTAGTTTTTCCCCTCAGACTCAGTTAGGGAACTGCACGGGTAAACCCGCGGGTATCAGCAGTCGAACCCGTACCCGTACCCGCCATATACCCGTACCCGTGGTGCGGGTACGGGTTTTCTTGCGGGTATCGACATATTGGACCCGGGTCCCTACCCGTGAGGGGTATACCCGCGGGTCACAATACAGTGCCGGTGCAACAAAGTAATGCATAGTAAGATATAACGACCAATGTAATGCTATTCTACCTCGATATTTATTCTGTCCCAACCCTCATCCATTGCTTCCTACTTGCTGAATTAAAAGTTCGTCAAATTGCTCGTCGAACCTAAGAGAATTTAACGGTCAACAATGAACATGCTCATGAATGATTAATTACCTCAGTACTCATATTCCAGACAAGGCTCACAGTGACGATGATCGCGATTTCGCCATGCGATTTGCAGTATTCTGTATCAGCAATATAGTAATGTGAGTAAGGCAAACAACGCGGTAATGATAATGATTGAATGCCTGACCATGGTTTGCACCACATGCACGGACGATCTCCTTCGTATCAGCATGCCATGTTTTCTTGCACCGTGGTGACGCACGCCGACGCCCGTGTTGTGCATGATTGTCGAGATGAAGTCATCGGGTTGGAACTGGTAGCAGACGATGATGGTGTCAGCAGCATAACAGCAAAAGTAGCATGACTCGGTTGACTCACATCTGTTACTTCTTTCCATAATCAACGCCGGTATAAGTTTGTTCAAGGGTGAGTGGCGGCAGCCCATCCAATACACATTTTGCAATGGCCGTACGGAATGCATCTAGAATGCGGGATGAGGGATCTGTGCTGGGAACAGAAGGTAAAGATGGTCACGGTAGCGATGAAACCATTGTTGTAGGGCATCTAATCGGGCGAAATGTGTTTAGGTCGAAGTCAAATCTTCAAATCTAACTTTATACCCACCGTGGACATTTTGTTTACACTGCGTGCGGCAACGCGTCGGACAAGAACTAAATGGATGAAAAGGGAATGAGATGATATAACGAGTGTATGTCCTGTAAACTAGTTAGTACTGTAGTGAATATAACCAAAAGATAGTACTATCTCACCTAAGTCTCATGAGTCGAAAGACTGAGATGTACGAGCGGTACGAATGATTGTAATTGTACAGCAAACGTATTATGTAAGCTTGCGCGATGGTAAATGTAAGCTTGCACGATGTCAAATAGTGCCTGTTTTCATTGCTACCCGTGGTGCGGGTACGGGTAGGGGTACGGGTACCATGAACCCAGACCCGTACCCGTACCCCAGCGGTACCCGTACCCGTGACCCGTGCGGGTTACCCGTACCCGTGACCCGTGCGGGTTACCCGTACCCGTGCAGTTCCCTAGACTCAGTCTTCAAGTTTGTTCCTTGCGAGCGACTCCGTCCTAAGCATTCCTTACCTTGCGATTCAACTCAGGCATAGCCTGTCTACTGCGTTACTAGCCGTGTTCACTGCGTTTCTTACTAACTGCGTTTCCTTTAGCATTTCTAGCATTTCTACTGCGTTTCTTAGCGTTCCGCCGCATTTCTACTGCGTTTCCCTTGCGACCTAGTGCGTTTCAACTGCGATTTACTGCGCGATCCTAGCGCACCTACTTCCAAGCGCCTGCGTGCGCGTCATCACTTCCTATACATTATCCCCCTCTCAGCTACTACCCTCGAGTACCAGGGACCCTAAAGACTCACACCCATTACTCAGTCCGCACTACCCTCCACTTTCCGAGCCTAGATTCATTGTTTTGGGTTTGGTTTGTGTTGTGTGTTCCCTTCAGCGGCTGTTTAGCGCATCAACGTTCCACGTCCCAGCTGTCCATCGCAATTTCGATGCCAGTGTGCTATGCTGACTATCAGGAATCAGTAGTATTGACAATAAAAACACGCACGGCAAAACTCCGCTTGAGCTGAAGGAGAGGCAACAAACTGGCATGGCACGAGTGGGCCGTAACCTTCGCGTTTGGCTTCTTCTTCATAGGAGGCAATGAGTACTTGATCATTGTCTAGAAGGGCCCGTAAATATCCGATGTCAAACTCTTGAAGATTGCGAATAATAAGGTGGGATTGGTCACGATGTGATCGGAATTCACATCTAGCAAATTTTTATCGGCGATAAATCTTGAAAAATTAAAGGAAATAGCTCACTGGATGTACCGCTGGTTGAACTTGTCAACTTGCATCGTAGGTTTACCTTGGCAAGCACCATATGCCACATTCAATCCTTGGATTGTATTCAGGCCTGGGCCGCAATCTAAGTCCGAGGCAACACCATAGGATGCACCATCATTGTCGACCCCAACAAGCTCTTGACCGGCTTCAAATGCACAGCCATGCTTGAGAAGAGAGCAAAAAAACGCAAAGGTCTTCAGAAACACTTCTTTCGCAGCGTTGTCCTTAAATGGAAGATGCGGAGGTGCAACAAGCTCCGAAACTTGCGAGCAATTCATATAGGAGTGAACTGTATTGAAAAAGTTGTCCGGTTGTGCAGAACAAACTTTAAGTCCTTTACCTGCAAATTGTCAACCCGTCAGTGGATGAGAAAATCTAAGTTCGAAAGACTTACACGATGTGGACAGCTTTGTACAGCGCACAGGCTTGTCCATGCTATCGCGGAGCAGGTGACATTGGATGCCCTTTGCCCCACCGTGACCATCACCAAGCGAGTACTGAAAACTAAACTGAGGAAGATCGAAGTCAAGTGTGTCCGGGTCATGAGCAAGACTGAAAATGTGAGCAACAGCGCTACGATCGAACGTGCCCGATTGAGGATACTCAACAATGGCACCTAATGGATGGTGGATAATTGCGTCCACTCTAGACTGACTCGATTGATACGATCAGCATTAGTAGATATTTCGGCCACTGAAAAGGAGCGTGCAGGTGGAGGAATATACTGTGCTCTGAGTACCACAGGACATGATTCCAGTGCAGACGGAGGAGGGGATGGTGGTGATGGTGGTGGTGATGGCGAACTCAGAAATGGACTTGGAGATGTGCTCAGAGACGGAGACAGCGTATAACCAGAGCTAGAGTGATTGTCAAGATCACGAGGAGATAGTCCAGCACCATCTAAGATTGACTGAGCGTACCGAAGGGCAGAAAGCTGAGTATTAGAGAAATCCATGTTCTGAGACCCATTTCTACTGAATACGAAGGCATATATATAGTATTGAATGTGTTCGACTCGACATTCAGAACCGGTCTGAATGCTGCAGTCAAAACCGCTAAGCGGCAGCCCAAGCCACAGCGCCGCATCTGAATAAGGCAGATTGCCTTATTCAGATGTGGCGCTGTGGCTTAGGCTGCGACACTCTACTTTCCTCCCATCTCTTGTTCATTAATCCAATCACACACTAAGACTGCAAGCTTGTCATCTGGAATTAGATCTGAAGGCACAATTGACAGATTTCTCACAGTGGTGCGGGCTAAATCAATACCTTTAAAATTTTACAGCTAACACTATCCGCTACCACTCTTAGGTCGTGCATTGGCGGCTCGCTATTGGTGAACAGTTCACCGCCCAATGTCATTTTATATATGGACCTGCTTGTGACCCTGCCCGTGGCTTGATTCTTGTCGAAACGGCGCTCCATGGCATTTACATATCAAATATTGCAGCACACTTTTCATGCTATTATACAACGGCGTCTTTGAGTTAGGAAGCTATTGGTGTATCTTGGAAATTAGGCATGGAATGAGAGTATGGTATATAAGGTATGTTTTGCATTTTCTTGATATCCCACTTCTACATGCTGATGCTATTATCAATTTGCTATGCCTGCCCAACACACAGTATTTGCAATGACAATGCTGGTCAATGCATCGATACTATCGAGGTTGCGCAGTACGTATCCTGTCCTCTCTGTTACTTGACGTGAATACTCACTTATATCTCTCTAGGAGAGATTGTCAAGAAACTTCAAAATCACATTAACCCAAAGTTTTAATGTATTGAGGTTGCGTAGTCTGTCCTCTCTGTTACTTGACACGAATACTCACTTATGGCTCTCTAATCCAGTCTCCAAAGGCCTCCGCATTGTGCCCAATGGTATTGCAGCATACCTGATGCGGTGATGAGCTCTAGGTCGAGTCAAGGTCCCCGAAAAATGCTCTATACCCACGTTCACGCATCCGTTCACTGTCATATCACGCGTCTCTCGACTACGTCCACACTCACTTCGACTTCCGTGTCCTGCCGTTCTACGGCGTGCGTTTCCGTGCGCACGCAGAACTTGGAAACCCACAAGGCATCGACGCGCGTGGCCGAATGCGGCACGCGTTCCTGGAGCTGTCAGAGGTTAGGTGTTGATTGGTTCATGGGCGCAGCGTGCGATTTAGACGAGTCATCTTTAGTTTATTTTCATTCCTATTTGTACGGGCAAGAGCCCCAGATCAATCCAGCTTAGTTTCCCCTCAGATCTCAGCTCACAGTTCCGTTTGCCTTGCGTGTTTCAAGTCATTTCGACCCTGCGACTCTTCGATAGCATCTTTGTTCGACTCAGGCGTAGCCTGCCTACTTCGTTACTAGCCGTGTTCATTGCGTGTTCTCACTAACTGCGTTCTACTTAGCGTCTCTAGCGTTCCCATTGCGTCCTCTGTGTTTTAGCATCCTTACTGCGTCCTTTGTTGCGTCCCCGTTTACTGCGTCCCCAGCACGGCACCGCGCGCGCCCTCGTGCTTTTATTGCGAACTACCGCGCACTGTTGCGTGTTACGTCTCTACCGCTCATATCCTCCCATCATTACACCACTCTACTCTACAATACCATACTTGAGTGCCAGGGACCCTAAAGACTCACACCCATTACTCAGTCCGCACTACCCTCTACTTCCCAAGCCTAGATTTGTTGTTTAGGTTTTGGTTGGTGTTGTGTGTTCCCTCCAGCGGCTGTTTAGCGCATCAGCGGTGCCAACGTCAACTACCCCCACGAGAAGGTAGAGAGATCATCGAGAAACTTCGAATCACATTAACCCAAAGTTTTCAGTCCCTGTTGCGTGTACGATGGCATGGCGATCCTCTACTCGCTGCACGAACTTCCCTTGGTTGGTGGAGATACTCACACAGTAAATATCCAGGTTGTCCAAGGCACTGTGCGGCGGTGTGTTGTCACTGCCTTCTTCATTATCCTCCCATTTCCAAGCTACTATTTGACCATGCTGAGATTCCACCTTACTTTGCTGATTACCTTGGTTCATACTCACTGACATGTTAGCCACCAGCTGACATGATGCGACCATTTTTTGTTTGTCCGGTTGGTACTAGGAATCACAGTAATTGTTGTACGGAATACATTTATGTCTATGAATTTGATCACTAAAACATTGACGCAGATACTATGACGACACCGAAGGATGTTCTACTTGACTATAGTACCCAACAGGCCACCATAGTCTGCTCAACCCAGTGCCTCCGCAGTCAGCGCCGACACACCTCGGGATCGTTGAAGAAGTTGAGGGAAAGGGTTAGATAGGACAGTGTAAGAATAAATACAGTGGGGGAACAACTTGAGGACTACAGTAATGGAGGTACTGGTAGTTCTTATATACTCCATTGTGTGGAACTAAGAGAACTGAAGAAGATTTTGTTTCTTGTGGTGTTTGGAGTCCTATGTGAAGTACGCAATGGGTCGGTGTTTGTAGAGTGCTCGGACCTTTTTCAGGGATGGTTTTGAGAACCGAGAAAGCCCGGAGTTATAACAGGGCACACAACACTCCACAGTTTGCTATCGGGAGAAGTAGTTGTGATGTATGGACAATGTAGCCGAGGACATGGAGATAAAAATAGATAAAATAAAGAAACACAGACCAGGAAGCTCGTCATTCCGAACAAATGGACCTGCATCCCCACGAGAAGAAATTAGCGTGTTGCTGTGGGTCTATGTGTAGTAGGCAGAGGTTCCTGTAGCCTAGGACTGAAAGGATTGGGTTACAGTGCACGGCAAAAGGTGACTGGTTGCACCAGACTGCAATAATAGGCAAGAGTTTGACGGCGTAGTTTGGTAACCGAGAGAGCACCGTAAGGTGTGCAGAGGACCAGCGTTGACGCGTCAAATTCATCAATCACGTTGGGGGGGTTAATGCAACGATAGTTGTGCAACTTGTGTCTTTTGTTGACCAGAGCACCGTTAGTCTAGCTCCATAGTCGGACCAAGAAAGGGGGCCATGATGCATGATGGCGGAGCTATTTTCAGTGGTGCCATTGATCTAGATTCGATACCATCATGGGAGTACGACATATACATGGCAATAACGTTAACAAGAGTAACTAGTAGATCATCTAGGGATGCCAAGTTTACGTTGTTTATGTTAAGTAAGCAATTGAGTGAAGTTTCATTTCCACTCCGTAAATTAGTTCCAAGGCCGAAACTGGCATAATAACGAGTCGCAAGCGTCGGCAATGAGTATTCGGATATGAAACGAACTGAACTTTTAAGAATTGAGCATCCCTAGATGGCTGGTTACCAGTTTAAAACTTTAATCTGCATACAGTATCCAACGCAACATCTAAATATTGGAGTCGGTCAAAGAGCGCTCAAAGTTCTCTGTTTTAGGGAACACTTTTGGTTTAGACCAGCAATCAAATGTCGTCGCTAGCCATAGGTACTACAGTAGACAAGCGATTTCTTGAGTGCTTTTGCTGATGAAGTTCAACCGTTACTACATACGTTACGTAGTAGTACTTGGGCCCGGCGGGCACAAAATTCATGGTCTTCACTAAGCCATCATTGGTTGAAAAAACAAAACAGTCGGGCTGTCACCGACTCGGAAGAAGAATTACCAACTGATATCATGCGCTTTTCTCGGAGAGAATGCCAGAGTCCAGACAGGATCACAAAGGATTCACTCATTCCAACGAACTTGGATCACTCGCTACCAACGCGTGGAATGCAGTGGTCGAACTGTATGAAGTTAACAGTGCTCAGACTGGAACGGTGGTAGCGAGTGACATGGCAGCAACTATAATGTGATTGCTACAACATCATGACTCGACTTAGTACATATCGTACACCATTTAAAATTGCGGTACATCTTGTGCATGTTCCTCTGTTTCAATCAGTTGACAGAAATGCTCTTCATATAGTCAACGCGGTAGGGGTTTGCATCTGTGGCCTCGTCGCGGTTATAAGGAATCCACTTGGGCTCATCCTGCAAATGGTCACGTCAGCCCATAAGCAACTTGATCTATAAGGAAGCTGCAAACCTTGAAGAGACGCATAGCTTTAATCATGTTCTTCTCGTCTAAAGTGAATCGATGGTAGATGCCTGCCGGGAGAACCAGGAGATCACCCACTTCCATGTGTACACGGATCCATGAATCTGTGGGATGATCTGAATGACATAATTTCAGCATACAGCGTGGCGCATGCATGATGGATGCTCTACTCGCCCCGAACATCAAAAAAACCACTGCCCTCGAGAATGTATCTGATCTCCTCATCTTCATGCATGTGTCTGATATCAATGGTCAACTTGGAAATTGTTTGTTGAAATATAGCGTACTCTTCATAGAAGTTCTTCAGTTTGGTTTCGTAGAGATCTCCGAGTCCTTCCTTGGTGATCGTGATGACATCTCTGTTCTTGTAGTCTCTTTCCTCTGCGACAGCATCGATCTGACTTTGTTGGTCCGTCGGAATATGCCAGTACAGTACTCCGATGGACTTCAGAACCTCATCTGACACGGATTCCCCAGAGTCATGCAGCAGACGCTGATCGCCTGGGATGTTGTCAAAGTAGTAGGCACGCATTGTGGTTATGACCACAGCCGTTTGCAAAACTGATGGGAATTTTCGTTGCGCGCGTGACCAAAAAGGAAATCACTGAAAAATCGCGTCCCAGATACAGGGGATGAATGCCAGCCATTGTTCAGCTCTGATTTCACCATAGAGTCCACGTCATGGTCAACCGGAGGATCAGCGAAGATCTCAAGGGGTGCGCACTTGGGCTCTGGAATCATGGCTGGGACGTGGAAGACGTATGCAGACCTCTGGGTGTCTCGAGAAGCACCTGCTGTCGTGAGAGAGCGGAGTCCAAGAGGCAGCGGGTGTTAAAGGACTAGCGGGCTCTGAAAGTAGTCGTCATACACGAAAAGGAGGCTACCTAATGCGCCCACGCCACCGGTACCGAACCGACCCCAGGCGCGCGCTGGTGCAGCAGGCGGAAGGCGACTGCGGGACGCGTTCGAACGAACGAGGGCGCGGAATTGAGTGGGAGCGTCGTGGAGTGTCGTAGACATGTTCTCGAATAGCAAAGACGCGTGCTGCGCGCCAGAGTGTCGCAGATTCGAGAGGCAGACCGGGTCGGAGGTTAGGTGCCCGGTTGAAGTTTCCTTAGCGCGTCTGATTACGATTTAGTGTTGCTGACATTAGGTCGAAACTCCCAAAACACTGAGAATCACCATTCGCGTTCACCCTTGGGCCTATCATGTCATCTACCACCAATTCATTCGACACCGACCAAAGTGTCGTATACTTTCGTTAGACACGTAATGCACAATGGATGGTGCACAATGCACTTCGGAGCTCAGGATTCTACATATATTTGACTCGGAACAGCTGGAGAATGGGCATTAAGATCTATTCAATCAGTAACTTCATGTATGTTCCTCTGCTTCAATCAGTTGACAGAAAGGCTCTTCATATAGTCAATGCGGCAGGGGTTTGCATCTGTGACCTCGCCGCGGTGATAATGAATCCCACTGGGCTTATTCTGCAAGTGGTCACGTCAGCCCATAAGCAACTTGACCTATAAGGAAGCTGCGAACCTTGAAGAGACGCATAGCTTTAATCATGTTCTTCTCGTCTAGAGTGAATCGATGGTAGATGCCTGCCGGGAGAGACACAAGATCACCCGCTTCCATGTGCACACGGATCCATGAATCTGTGGGATGATCTGAATGACAAACTTTCAGCATACAGCATGGGGCATGCATAATCGACGCTCTACTCGCCTCGAACATCAAAAAAGCCACCGCCCTCGAGAATGTATCTGATCTCCTCGTCTTCATGCATGTGCCTAATATCAATGATCAGCTTGGAAATAATTTTTTGAAGTATAGCGTACTCTTCATAGAAGTCTATCAGTTTGGTTTCGTAGAGATCTCCGAGACCTTCCTTGGTGATAGTGGTGATATCTCTGTTCTTGTGGTCTCTTTCCTCTGCAACAACATCGACCTGACCCTGTTGGTCCGTCGGAATACACCAGTACAGTACTCCGATGGACTTCAGAACCTCATCTGACACGGATTCCCCAGAGTCATGCAACAGACGCTGATCGCCTGGGATGTTGTCAAAGTAGTAGGCACGCATTGTGGTTATGATTGATGTGGAATCAAGTTTGCTGGAGTCACGTCGTATATATACATAAACGCAGTTCACGACTGAAATTGTGAATCCCCCCGGGCCACCTCAGTCTTGCTGTCGATTCATTGATCGCGTTCGACCGCATGTCAGCGCATTTTTCGATTCGATTGCTGGGCCAGTTGGAAGATGACAGAGATGAAAATGATTTTGGAGCGGAGGATGTAGAGAGAGCTGCAGATAATTAGGACGAGTATGACAGCTATGGGGATTATTGGAGCTATCGGAAACACACCAAATATGTGTTTGTCGAGCCTTGCAAATGCAGTCACGGTGCGTGATACGATATCGATGCGTGTACAGCCTGTAACCGCACTTGCAATTTGCAAAGGCTACTCACCGGGACTCGCCGAGGCTTGGGCAGCCTTGGTCACTTTTGCTACTCGTTCGCTTGGTTTACTGAAGTTAGTATGTTAACACGCTGAATTCCAGTAGGTAGCCCCTAAATGGAAAGCCAGAGCACCGTGCTCGTTTAGTCAGCGTTTTTCATCACGTGCATTGCCTAATAAGGCAAGCGCTTTCTGCAAGACTTATTTGTTGAACAGACAAATATTATTACCTTGCGAAGCAAGGTCATATCCCAGCTCTCGGGAATAAATAAAGATAGTTTTTATTTTAGTTTAAATTAATTAAATTATTCTATTTATCAATAGGATTTATTTACTCATGAATTACTATTTCTCTAAATGGGGGTTAATTTTATTTATACTATGCTAATGGACCTCGTGGCACAGCGTCGTAGCGAGCGACGTGTCTTTTGCGTTTGAGTCGGTCTCAAACGTGTACACTCCGTGTCACAGAGCATGATCGGACCGCATTAGCCAGGGTCTGTGCACTCTTTCATGTGTTCATTGGGATGTTGTCATCCCCTTTCAGGCTCCGTCCTCCTACGCCTGCCTAGCGGGCGACTCGTGTTAGATCTAGGCTTGGCCTCTTTCTAACCTTCCCGTCGTCTCGCTATGTAGGTGAGCCAGTAGGCCTTCTTTTAAACCTCACGTCGTCTCGCTAGCTTATTACCTTGCGAAGCAAAGTCATATCCCAGCTCTCGGGAATAAATAAAGATAAAATTTCCTCTATAAACTAGTTTACGTGATGTTGATGATACCATAAATGACACCGTTTCTTCGATATCAATTTCGATCGTGTACCCCATCGAGAATAAAAACGCGTGGCAGTTATCTGCAATGCATTGCGGGACCAATGCCCAGGTCAGCATCCGTCGTTGGGAACAAATAAAAAATACCTCTATAAACTAGTTTACGTGATGTTGATGATGATACCATAAAGTACTGGCACCGTTTCTTCGATATCAAACTTTCCCAGTATTGTCACAATGTTTTATATATTATTTTGCCTGAAGAATCTGTCGGGCAAGAAGCATTATCGATGCAACAACGTTTAATCACAGCTCAGATGTCCATGGGTCAAACAGAACGTTTAATGGCTTACGTCTATCTTTCACTTGGAATGAAGGTCAACATGCAATATAGCTACCACAGTCAATCTCGCTAATGGATCGCGCAGCACAATCGTTGATATCATTCTCGATCCCCGAGAATCGCAACTGGTTACTACAAATATTGAACATTGTTCGTTTACGATTCCCACCAGCTGCAGTCATCCTACAACTTGATTTCACTCAATTTCCTGCCGTACCAGGACTACAACAAGGACAAGCTCCTTTATTTCCTATCACGAAAAAATTCAGGATCGGAAACCCGTCCGTGTCTGTACAACGACGACAACTTGCACTGACACCTGCCTATGCATTCACCAATTTCAAGTCATAGGGACAAACAATCAACCATACCTTGGAAAAACGGCTCAATTTGCGTTATCTCCATTCAATGCTTATGTTGCGCTATCCTGTAGCAACAACGAAACCACATACTGTCGTCGCGCAGCGCATCAATGCTCCGACGAAGTTTGGAGCGACGCAAACGCCGTCCTTCGTACGGATCCTGTGAATTGACTGGGTGACTGGGTTGATCCACGCTGCCTCCTTTGTATCTAATGTTGTAAACCCTAACTTCTAAGAAATGCGATTATTTGAATTTGGAGACTATAGACAAGAGACGGATCTCCGTACCTGGCTGAACTGTCTCAAATATCTTCTTCTTAGAGTTCATTTGAGTTAACGACTGAGCATCTGATCAAAACAGTATAAGCACACAGAACCGAAGCACAAGAAACACTTCACGAATGCGTAGGGAGTTTTCATAGGTGATGAAGAAATTCGTATCAAGTCCATGAGAAAGAAGTAGTCTTGCGCCCTGCTTTGGTTGTGTGGGATGGCTCGGTTTGCAATATCATTGCGTACGTGCGATAGATGAGATGGTGGCTGAGGATGGATGGAGGTAGAGAGTGGAGCATCCTGTATCGGACAGGTGATGTCGTAGGGCAAGAGTATATGAAGACTACACTACAGATGTGACAAGGAAACTAGTAGAAACCATCGCGAATAATGACTTTGAGGAACCGGACATTCTTTGAGGGAGAGACTGAGTCAGAGGGAATGGTAGGAGGACGCGCGTCCACGGTGTAAGAGAATAGTAATGGATATACCCTAGAAAATATACATTTAGCAATTCATGGAGGGAAAGGAAGCAAACATAATAAGCTTGTGGGAAGAAGAACATACCAGTATCATAGCAGCCTGGATTGCTGCAGGTCGAATGAAGGTGGATGAGGATCTTGGAAATGGGGAAGACACGCGCGCCAGCTTGGGACAATATACACTGTACAGATTCATTAAGCACGAGGTCGAACATTCGAAGGTTCGAACGGGTTCGGACCGGTCCGAACCCGTTCGCCTTGCTGCACCATTTACTCGAACCCGAACTTTCGGTCCGGTCCAGGAAAGTTCGGGTTCGAACTTTGGTTCGGAACCGGACTTCGGCAACACTAGTAGCAAAGGAAGAGATACCATCCGCCTCTTACGAGACTTCGAGGACAACCTCTTCACGTGTCATTCGTCGGAAGACCTTCGCGAAGAAGAACTTAGATCGACTAAACTGGCTGAGAACACAAAAAAAGATTATTATAACGGAAAATACTGTACTGTCAAAGAACACAGATGCTAAAAGATTAGATCACATCGTAACGCTCCACTACTAACCATCTCCGTACTCCACAACCTATAGGCTTACATTTTTTTTCTAACTTTGCAAGGTGTTTGTCGGCAACGCCTGACCCTAGTTCAGTAAACCACCCCAAGCCTCGGCAAGTCCCATAAGGGTGGGTAACCTTTGCAAATTGCAAGTGCGGCTACACGCATCGATATCAACACATATTTGGTGTGTTTCTGATAGCTGATAGCTCTAATAATCTCCATAGCTGTCATAGTCGTCTTCATTATCTGCAGCTCCCTCTACATCCTCCGCTCCAAAATCATTTTGCATCTCAGACTCTGTCATCTTCCAACTGGCCCAGCAATCGAATCGAAAAATGCGCTGACATGCGGTCGAACGCAATCAATGAATCGCCAGCAAGACTGAGGCGGCCCGGGGGGATTCGCAATTTCAGTCGTGAACTGCGTTTATATATATACAGTTGAAATGCTCATAATGCATAGACTTTTGTGGATCTCGACGTAAATCCCATGTGATTAGACAATTAATGCATAACCTTTGCATGGATAATATGCATTATAAGGTGCCAAATTTGACAGGCAGTACATAGTGCTGCATACTTTTATTGTTCTATTTCTGTAGCAATGTGACATTGTCTCTCAATTATAATTTATGTATAGAAGCCAGTGGGTGGTTACAACGAAACTATACTCAAAGATGTCTGTAAACTTGAGGCGCAAACCCCGTGATGAGCTGGCTAGCTATAACTGACTTGCGAAGCGGCATGAAATCACTGACCTCAAAGCACGCAACCGTATTTTCGGTACCTTGCCCACAATTGACGAACTTCTGGACCCTTCCGAGGAGAGCTACGGGAGAATTCCCTGTATTCGAAGGTGGTGACACAGCCATTGCAGATGAGGTCCGTCGCGAAATTGCCATCGCGAAGGGTGAAGAGATGGAAAGCCGCAGCCGCTGCCCTATTCCTAGACGGTCACTTGACGGAGTGTACGCATATTGAACACTAACTCAACCTCATTGTTGGATGTTCGTAACTATTTTCATTGATATTATAGGCTAATGCCACGCGACGTCTCGCCCCGCGCAATGAAACCCATCGACTGCCACCAAATTTTTTTGGTGACACGCAAGACTGAGTTAATGTGCATTGCCATAATATAGATTGACTGGTTATCGTTCTGACTTATGTGCTGTCAGATTTCTGCAACACCTGGTTTCTCCGCACACCACCGCAGTGCTGGTATCGCACCCTCCTCTGGGACACATTCACGTGTACTCTTCAGTTCCTCACTTATCCGCCGCTCGCATCGCAGCGAAAGCCGCACAATAGAACACCAACAGCCCCAGAGGCAACAGCCACCAGTCGCAACTGCTCAGGATAGAAATGTACATTCATCTTTTTCACCGCCCCGGAGGCAACAGCCACCTATCGTGGTACAGTTGAAATGGTCATAATGCATAGACTTTTGCGGATCTCGACGTAAACCCCATGTAATTAGACGCATAATGCATAACCTTTGCATGGCTAATATGCATTATGAGGTACCGAATTTGACAGGAGGTACCATAGTACTGCATAATTTTATTGTGAAATCCTGTTATCGCAATAAACTGGTAACATCGTGTAACTAGCGTGTATGTAGCGACGATTAAGTAAGCACAGTGCTAACGAAACGAGTGATTCCAATATCCAACATATTGTTCTGATCTCCTTGATTTGTGCCAGCAGCTCGAAGTTGGATGTATGCAATTGTGGAAATTGATCTATTTCGACTCAACTATACTTCTACTTACTGACTACCTTTTATACTACTCTTCGCTAATTGTAGTTTACCGATTCGATAGGTGCCTATGCATCAAATATGATCCGGATTCCGGAATCCGGAGCGAATAAATCCAACAGCAACGGTGATCCTCAATTTTCACTTAACTTATCATCACAACTTCCTACTTTTCGTGCTAACTTACAATGAGAAGAGCTACATAATGCCAAACAGATGTCTTCATCGTGTAGAAACTATAGATAAACGTATGTCACACTTTTGGCGGAGGTCACACATGGTCACAATGTGTGACATATTTGGGCTTGCATATTTGTCATAATGCATAAACTTTTGACGGTTTTTCAATATGCATTATGGCCATTTCAACTGTAGTTGCATCTGCTCAGGATAGAAATGTACATTCATCTTTTTCACCGCCCCAGAGGCAACAGCCACCTATCGTGGTAGTCGCACCTGCTCAAGATAGAAATGTACATTCATCTTTTTCACCGCCCTTTTAATACTCAACTGTTATCGTAGTCTATATGTGTCGTCCCGCCACGTAACCAGCAGGGAAGTGCTCAGGATGCTCAAACACAAGGACAACAACAGGCTCGGCCTCAAGCATTATCACTGCGTCCGCGAGCCATTGGAACCGATGCAGCATCCACAACAACTATGGCTGCTGCAAGCACAACCCCAGCTCCCCCAACGGAGATACTCTCTCGTCCTGGTAATATCGTCAATACCCGCCCCTGGTGGATTCGTGTCGTGCTATTTATTTGCTGTGCATCTGCTAATACTAATGGCCATCAGTAATGAATGTAGTTATTCGTTACTCAGTATCTGTATGCATGTGTTATTAAACCGTCATGATCTGTCTTCGTTTACGCCATATGTCGTATTCTCCTTGATTATAATCCTCGAAGACACAGCAGGATATAGCCGTCGGTATACTCTCATATCGCAAGACACCTGTCTGACTACTCGGACCTGATGAAATCCAATTCCACTCGTACTACCAGTGAAACTTCGAGTGGTGTACGCGCTGCGATGTGAAGATACTCGCTGGGCGATGTTCGAGTTTAGACCTGGATAGACCCAGGTATACCCCTGCATCCCGCCCAGGCTCCTGAGCGCTGAACACTGGTAAGAGAGGGCTCGCCATCTAGGCTTTTGTGCCCAAGCCACTGGAAAATAGTGTAATGACATTCGATCCATTGCCCAGTTATGTAGGTACCTCCTAGCATAACCCATAAGCGAAAACTTCAAGCTTCAAGTTAGAGCAGTTTGAGGGAGGATTATCATATGCCGCACGTTACGGTACTCGGTATTTATGTAAGACAAACAAATACCTTTTTGGTTGTTTGGCGGCTAGCCGCTTCCGGGCCACCCGGCGCTTCTTCTCAATCGTCTACTGAAAGCTTGCGGCGTTATCCACGACCCCGCAGACAACTTCTCGCGCTACTTCCTTCACCGTTGACACCTCCAACGACGATGGCTTCGTCCATGCTCCTTCGCTCAACTCTACCTAGGTCGTTTGCTTCTGCAACTGGACGGAATGTCCTGCGATCTGCGCTGCAAGGTACGCACGACTTTTGAAACTTTCTCATCGAATAATCAAACTTATCTCTTGTTTATTAAAAGTGAGAGCAGCAGGCTCGACTGCCCAACCTGTGCCAGGCGGACGTATGTGTTAACTTGCTAGCATGTTTGGGGGATATGAGCTCAACTTCTTACGCTTGAACAGCTATCTACTCGGGTACAGTCAACGACCCTACGACGTTTCCTCCTCCATCAAAGACACATGGCTCGTACCACTGGGCATTCGAGCGCCTTCTTGCAGCCTCTCTTGTGCCCATGACCGCAGCCGCTTTCGTGACCTCTGGGTCATCTTACCCCGTCCTCGACGGAATTCTCGGCATTAGCTTGGTTATGCACTCGCATATCGGGGTACGCGAATTTACAGCGACCTTCCTCAAGGATTTGACACTGACTGTTTTTTTAGTTTGACTCGATGGTCGTGGACTACCTGCACAAGCGCAAATTCCCCATCATTGGCCCCATCACGACCTGGACGCTCAGGACAGCGACGGTTGGCGTGCTTGTTGGCGTGTATCAGTTCAACACAAATGATATCGGTGCGGTCAACGTCTGTTTTTGCCTTTCCTTATTTAACATAGATTTTTTCTAGGCCTCACAGAGCTGATTGCAAAAGTCTGGACTGCTTAAGATTAGCATAGTTGCAGAGTACTATTACGGAGTGCTGATGTGGAATATGCATTATTTAAAAGGCACACTTTTGTGTATTTGCGCAATCCAACCAAGTTTGTGCGTTTCGCTCAATGGCGGTTGAAAGACTTCATAAACAAGATGCATCACGGTTAATCAACCTCGAGTCGATTGCAGGACCAGACCTATCTGAATAATTTATTGTTACAATAATAAAGCGTATGCGTGCTTATGCGGAGACTTGTAGCATATAACGGACCAAAAAAATAAATCGACGTGACTCAGAGAGATTGCGAACAAGAACGAATGCCAAGATGCTACAAGATGAGAACGAAAATGGTTACTATCGGCGACCTTTCAACGGCCCCGGAGAAGACGTCGATGTCTGTGCATGTGCAGGAGCCTGTGTTGCCATCTCTTGCTGTCGTTGCCATATTAACTCTGCCCACAATGGATTCGGCGGGATGTGGCCGACTAGCGCACGGAACACTTCAAGCCTGAAAAGGAGATCTCAGTCACTCACGCAGCATAACCTAAACGGGTTTAGACGTACCACTTCGTCTTCTCCTCATCCGTGTCCGCAAAGAAAAATATTTGCTGCTTTCCGGGAAATACGAGGCGGAATGAACGCTCGACTGCGCACATACCGTCGTAGTCGTCTATTGAACGAGCTCCAGGACTCAGCGCGCCTGCACGCGAATCTTGGTTATCCTCAACTGCGATGGCTTTCTTAAGGTTGATGGTGGCCGTTGCCTTCTTGGTGACATCGTTGAATGCAACAAGGTTGGCTCCAATCACCCGAAGCCGTCGACGCCGCCATGTCTATATAGAAGTGAAGGTCAAGTGAGTGTCTGTGGGACGGTGAAAAATTAGAGGTGCGTACCGCGCAATCGCCTCCGTTTTGCGTTAGCGTACCCTCGAAGTACGTCACTTTATGCCAGGCCACATGTCTCAAGCCTCTGTGGCATTCATCAAGACTCTGCGGAAGCTGATTGCTCAAAACGCCAGGTAGAGGCGGAAGTCTGAACATCTGTAACACAATCTCTCCCAACTCCATGGTAGTCGGGCTCCCTGAAGCTTGCAGACGTTGCCCAATTAGTGGGTAGCTAGTCTCGAATAGACGAGAGTCGCATCTCGCGGCTACATCCTTGAACGAGATCAATGCACGTGCAAGTGTTCCATCTTGCTTTAGATAACGTGCGAGATTATCTGGGAGCTTGTGAGGATGGACGGGTGGAGGGGGTGTAGCGACACGAGATGGCTTTTTAGGGGATGAGGAGAAGAAGCCGAGCATGCCACCTCTGGGCTTGGGCGCGGGTATCGTGGGCTGCATAGGAGGCGGGGGCGGAGGAGCAAGAGCCTGAGATTGGGCGACTATGTGCGGATCACGGCGGACCTTGAGGGTAAGGGTGAACTCCAACTTGTTGTGCTCGATGCTGTGACCAGATAAAAATTGGAATGAACTATGGAATCAATAACGGACTTACAGCTCAAACTCTTGATCGATGCGCGTATCCTTGGATAGACGCGTCTCTGGAGTAGTGACAAAATGAATTCCGTTGTTCAAGGTACACGTGAGTGCCGTGGCTTGCTGGGGTATGGGCACCTTCAAGCCGCGAACGCCAAGGACTGCAAACCAATGGTTTCATTAGCCAGATCTCTAAAGTGTTATTTAACTTTACTGACCCCTGACAAACACCTTGCCGTGCGCCTTTCCAGGCTTTTCCATCGACCTATATTCCTTAATTTGCTTGGAATATTCATTCTAAAAATCGTAAAAGATCAGAAAATGTCACAGGAAATACCAACCGATTGATTTACCATGTCTGACGGTCGTCTGACAGCTCTCCATGCCTTGCCGCCGTTCACGTCACCAGCCAATGACATATGAGAAACCTGTTCAGCATCCGCTGATGCAAAAATTGCCTCGTGCTCCCGGATACGGTATTTCTGCGCAAATATCAACGTTTACACCTCGACCATGCGTCAGAGAACCAAGGCACTCACCCCTTTCTTACTCTCAGGATCAAGTTTGTTCAACTCCTTCGAGATACTGTCAGCTAGAGGGTCACCTTCATCGTCCGAAAACCCAATGTTAAGGAGCCTATCGCCTTTCGTCAGGGCACCAGCGTCACCAGTACTTCGGCTCCGCCGACGTGAAGGCCTGCTAGCGGGCGTTGCACGGGGCGGGGTGTAGTATCCTAGCGACTCATCATCCTCTCGTCTTCGCGCTGCACGGCGCTTCTCAAGTATGAGCTCCTCTCTCGTACGTATCGCATGCTTCGGCAACCCAGGATGCTCCTCTGCCAGCACGGGGCTGCTGAACGCCGGGGCAGTGTACAGCACTGAGTCCGTCGCAGCGCGCTGCATCGGTGCCGCGCGCGGCCGCGCGACATGGTCATCCATAGAGGTCGACATCGACATCGATGCATCAAAGTCTGTTTCCGTGCGTATGGAATCGTCGCCCACACCGAAGCTGTTCTCAAATTGCCCTGCTTTGATGCCTTCTGTGACAGATTCGACGCGCATGTGGGAAGGCATTTTTGGGCTCGAGCTAGGGCCCGCTGTGCCTTTGACGTCGTCCATGAGCCTGTCGAGGGCGGAGCGCATGTCCCCAAGCTGAACAGAACTCATGGAGTCACCCAGGCCAAGGCTACTAGCGAAACTCGTGTCTAGAGCGCTCATATGTGGTGGAGGAAGAAATTCGTCGGGGCTTAGTGGAGGTGAATCGTCGGGAGTCGTATCAAGAGATATATCAATGCTCATATGCAATTGAGAAAGAGGGTCGATTAAGCTCGTTGGACGCGCAACGTCGAGAGTCGGAGATACCTGCTGGCCTACTGCAGCTACTGCAGAGTCCAGCGTGCGCTTTTCGGCAGTTTGGATAGTCGCGAGCTCGGCGCTGATATCTGTCATTATCGACATGCGCTTATCACGCCCCTTATCTTCCTCAGTCTCTACATCGGTCACGATGTTGTCCTCCTTTGGAGCGTCAGTGGGCTCGGTTTGCTGGGGAGGTTGTCCGTCGATATCCTGCTTAGCCGTTATACCATCCAATGCCACAGGACTATCTGTGCTGCGTTTCCGCATGAGACGCATCTGGATCTCCTCTCTGCTGATGCGTGTCCTTGGGGAGCGCTCAACGCTACCATCACTAGAAAAGTTCGGCGTGCACTCGCGAAGAGGAGAGCCTTTTCGTAGAGCAGGCGATTCCGGGCGGATAGCTGGTATGCGTGATAGGAGGTTCAGAGGAGAGTCTGAGCGCCTACGGAGGTTTAAGCCTGTCGGCGAGCCAGAGCTGCGACGCAGGGGGCCGAGTTCGATATCGTGCTCCACCGCTGATGAACCTGACGACACACCTGCAAAGGACAAATCAGGGGTTGGGGGTGGTGTACTTCTCGAGCTCGCCAAGCTACAGGGAAGGAGATCTTTGAGGGTTGGAATCTCTTGGTCGTCCTTGCAGTAAGGAAGATGTCGCCCTTCAAGAGCAGCGATCTCTGCCTCAAGGTCCACATTGGAAAGGGAGACTTCTGAATGCCCAATGGACAGATTAGCAGGGTCCGTCGGGTCTTGCTCGTCCAAGGATGTAAAGGAGAGCTCGGCAAGTTGTGGTTCATCCTTGATAGGCGGTAATGAGAAAGGGTCTGTTGCAGGGACGTCTAAAGTATCCAGTAAGTATATGCCTCTGATTAGTTGAAATTCGAAAAACCAACCGGTCACTGCAGGCGTGGGGGAATTGATACAATGCGACTTCCATCCGGCGAGATTCTGATCATGCAACGGTAGTATCTGGAACTTGGGAATCAGAGAGTCACGATTGGCGTTCTCGTTATAGGTAGCTTTCTTTGCGGGGCTGGGAGAAGGAGGCATCATATTCACGTCTTCAT
Organism: Rhizopogon roseolus; assembly: GCA_930272055.1. Lineage (NCBI taxonomy): Eukaryota > Fungi > Basidiomycota > Agaricomycetes > Boletales > Rhizopogonaceae > Rhizopogon > Rhizopogon roseolus. The sequence goes on from CAKNEV010000166.1 coordinate 22,178, forward strand.
CGATGTCAGTTGGGCGGTGCTCCTCACGGATTCGCTCGGCGTGAGTAGATCGCCCAAGGGGAGGCGAAGTGTTAGGGGTATTCGAATGAGGGGGTGTAGAGGGTGTACCCTCACGCTCCTGGTCAGGGGGCTGAAATGGAAATATAGATGATACACTTGCGCGGCGGCGCGAGCGATTCCCCGTCTCGAGCGCAGAAGGAAGTGAGCCAAATATGATAGGTGGTTGTTCAGGTTGTTCAGGTTGTTGAGGTTGTTCAAGTTGTTCAGGGGTGCCATAGTCGTCTTCGTCAGAATAAAAGGGTTCATCTTCGCCTTCCTCGCAGTCAAACTCAAGGACATCACAGCGCTCATCCCATGTTACGGTCTTTCGTCTCCGGCGCTTTCGTTCGAGAGAGGGCTGGTCAGCAGCTCGAGGACCATGGAGGCGTTTGGTGACGAGCGAGGGGCGTGTGGGTGTAATTGCTCTCGGTGGATTTGCACTTCTAGACGGAGAAGGCTCCGGAATCGGCGGGATTGGGATGGGCTTGGGAGGTAAAGGTGGGACTTCTTCCTCTGCGACGGGAGCACGTTTGAAAGGGCTCTTTGTCACAGGCTCCTTCTCTATGAGTCCCTGGTAGACTTTGGACTGATGGCGCTCCCTCTTGAGGGCGAATGGGCGCTCGTTTTCAGCTTGATCATGCATAGAGTCTGGGCGAGGACGTTTCTCGCCACTGACCTTGCGCGGCGTGGATGTTGGGAATGCGACAGCATTTGATGAAGAAGGAGAAGGCTTGGATGGTGTTGGAATTTGAGACTTGAATGGTGATTTGGAGACAAGATTATTGTTTCTGAGATGTTTGTAACTGGAGGAAGATCGACGAGCGACAAGAGGAAGAGCGTGTCTAGAGCTGTCACGCTTTGCAATGCGAAGGGGCGTCGTGCCAGTGTTTGTGGTTGGTGAGGGAGACTTGCTCCATCCCATAGCAGAATTACGACGGATGGATGATTGAACAGGATCAGACGAGTTGGAAAGACGATCCAACGGCTGTGAAGACTCTGTAGGGTTTCTTGGTACGTTCATAGTGAGCGCCCAGATTGAGTATGTTACCTGTTATATGTCGTCGCTGTCGTGAGCGTTAAGCTCGATGATAAGCTCTTTGGGGTTGGCGGAACGAGTGATGGTAGTGAACAGAGTCGTTAACCGAGCCTTGTCAACAAGGCTTACCGTGGGAATTTACCTCACGCGTCTGTACACGTGATCGCGATGCCCCTAGGGGTGGGAAATCATGCTACCTCGATGCAGCGGGTACTTATTGGGCATTGACTTCTTAAGCTACTTCGACCGTGCGTGACTATACGAAAATAGTATACTGTAGGCAATCAGCATAAGGATCACCAATGAATATAAGTAGAAGGTCGGGTACTAACCTCAGTCGCGTACTCGATACAGAGACAACGCCTGGGGTACGGATCATGTATCGTAGTAGACTAAATACGAAAGGGAACTATTGGTGTTGAACCAATCATCCGCTACGCACGTGGTATGCTAGACAGCGGCTGACGTTGACAGCAGGCACTACATAGAAGTAACCATGTTAAATAGTGAAACATACAATCGAGAGAGATAATTCAAGTTAATATCCAGCTCCGCGAACCTTCGATGTTGCTACTATGTAGTGCTAGCAGCTTACTGATAATGCATGAGTCATAAGCATTGAAATATTGATGCCCCAACATGTATATATGCACTCAGCAAATGCAAGCTGATGATGATGATGGTCGAATCTTAGGACAGGTTTGAACTTTGAAGTGCCCCCCATACTACTATAGGTAGATATCATCCATGAATGACTACCTCGCTGGACTTGCGATTAGTCTTCCTCCTACTAGGCCGACGTTGATGTGACCAAGCAGCTTCTAAACCAAGCATTTGCCAATCCCACGTTCCCGAGGAACTACTTGCTGTGTAAGTGTTTCTAACAGGGTGGAGGTTCTGTGGAGGCAGTGCACGCAGCTTCTGTGAGTCTAATCGCAGACTCATCCTCATGGTTTGGTCGTACGCGGTTTGCGCGGAGCGTCTTGGTCGGACTTTGCTTTCGTCCATTTTTAAGTCAGCGACGAAATATCAGAAATCTGTCATGTCCAAGTAGAAATTGGTCTTCGTTTGCAGCATTTGAAATTTTGAGGCCAGGTCTATACGCTACCAATGTGCGGACTGCATACGCAAGGCAGTAGATTACACTCTGAATCAGAAGGTGACGGCATTCCTTGAATATTACAAAAGAGAAGGAGGCCTGACAGTCCTGCCACCAACCAAGTTTTTTGATCCCTTCGTCAAATGAGAGTCTTATGCCTGACCAAGGAAATGTCGCTGTCTTCTGGGACTATGGTAAGTCTGTGCGTAGTCATCTCTGATCGCTCATGATGTGTATTCTCCAGAAAATTGTGCTCCCCCATTGAGGTCGCAAGGGTACGCTATTGTCGATGCCATCCGGAGAATTGCACATATCTTTGGACGTGTAACGGCGTTCAAAACATACCTTGATATGTCCGCGCAGCCCCGACACTCTAAAGCTATCAACTTTCGTTCTGAACTCCAGTCATCTGGGGTGTCCATGATCGACTGTCCGCATAATCGCAGGAAGGACGTCGTGGACAAGATGATTCTCGGTGCGTGTCCAACACACCGTCCCCAGCATTGACCATGAACTTCGCCCTGACAGTGGATATGCTTGCATTCGCGATTGATCATCGCTCGCCTGCCACAGTCATACTGGTCGCTGGTGACCGAGATTATGCTTATGCCATGTCAACTCTCCGCCTCAGACAATATACCGTCGTCCTTATCGTACCCTCAGCACATGTCACCGAAAGTTTGGTGTCTCAGGCATCTGTCGTGATTGACTGGAACTATGCTATTCTTAAAAATCGTTCAAACATCAATACCCCACCCGTGCGGCAGCCTCATCGCGACCTTGACGAGGATATCCTTGAACGCCTTGTGCGTGAGATCCAGGATTCAAACGAAGATCCTGCTGTCACTCCCATTTCCTCTTCTCGCCATACAGCCACGGCAACTGCCCACACACATGTAGCTCAACCCGCATCGACAGGCATGCCGAAGAAGGCTACTGGTATGATCCCAGAAACACTTGGACATCATAGAGTCAGGTCTGCGGCGTCGCGCGCTAGATCCAATACCCAGTCCACCCATGCCGTCCCAGATATTGACCAAGGCTCAGTCTCCCCTTCCACAGTGGACGATACCCTTTCAGATGGAGGTGTCGCAGGCGATCTCGTTAGCACAGCTAATGAGATTCAAGATGCGAGCTACGATCCATTCGCTAGACCTCCCATCATGAGCCCTCGCCTGGGATGTCACCGTGAGATCGTAGAGCCTGGCTCACCTCCAACTGTAAACTTTTCGCCCTCTCCATCACCTTCCGCCACATTCAATTTGAATCCCACGAACTCACGCACTATTTCGGGAGGCACCCCCATCTCGTATGGAAATCCATCACCCCAAAGAACCGTGCCTGCTGCAACGTCCACCTCACCTGCCCCCACAGATAGGCGGAGCAACACTACTTCTGCACTGAAATCAACTGACTCGGGCCCTATTTCAGCTATCATGGACGACTCCATACTCCCATCGGACCGTGCAGCAGTTATGGATGCGCTCGGACTTGATGATGATGACAATTGTGGCAATGACGAGATTGCAACAAATGTCTCCACCAACAGTCCACGTCTGACTGAAGTCGACAATGATCCCTCACGCATACATGTCATGAACGCTGTTTCATCGCGCTTCGATCATGATATTGCGAGATATCCTCCTGCCAACGACACATCTCCTCCCATCACTGAGCCTTCCGGAATTCCGTTGTCTCAGCAATCATCGTTGGCTCTGTCTGCCCCCGATCTAAATATTACCACGCCTAATGCTGGAATAGGATCACCGCCACAAGCAATGCCGTCTGTTATCAGTGATAACAGCCGTAATGATTCTTCAGGATATCAATCGCTTTCCATGGGGCCCGTCGAGGACAGGATCCGACGTCTTACACCCCCACAATTCCTGCCATTGATTGATCAACTTCTACTGGCGAGGTCAAAAGGGATTATAAAACCAGGAATGTCAACAATTGCGATTGCCTTGATTCGCGAGGGCGTGACAACGTTTTGGGAGTACGTTGCGCAAGCTGAACAAGCTTCCCTTGTTGAGCTAGGCGGATGGGAAGGCGGGTCATGGATAAGTCTCCACCCGGATTTATTCAAGGAGGAAACCACACTGAAGTCGCTGACTTCTCCGCCTGCCCGTAGGAGCAGCTTTCCTTCGCCACAGTATACCGTCAACCCATCAACTTTATCCACTGCCCCGCTACCGCACGCGACCACAACGAACTCGAAAAGCCTACCTTTACTGCCTGTGGTGGACCCGCTCTGCTTCCAGCCACTCATTGCCTGCCTGTCAGATGTTCACAGGGTTGGAATGAGCCAGGCTCTCCGTTTAACAGTCGACGTAATTCTCGGACCTGCAGTATATTCTAGAGCTGGCGTGGGCAGTATGAAAGAATATCTTGCTCTAGCCGTGGACGCTGGCATCGCGGAAGTCGGAGGAGCTGATGGTCACTGGCAGGCGTGGGTGAGGCTTCACCCTGATGTATTGAGTGGAAAGCGTACTTTCTACGTAGCCTGATCCTGTTTTTATATGTTACAGTTCTTTCAGGCTTCGGGTGTATTAGGGTATTTTATGATGATTTGTGCATGTATCTGTACTTATCATGTATCTGTACTTATCATGAGTCAAGCACATGTGAGCTGAGGAGCTGTATTCCAGGAAAGTCGGCACACAAGTGGTGTCCTCGTCCTCTTCTAAAGCTTCGACGAGAGTCGAGATACCGTCCTTAGTATTTCCTTCTCAGGTTTTAGTGTAACAACGATAATAATGCTACTACTCGTATGCTTCTACCACACCATTGTTGTAGACTGCACGGAACAGTGATACACAGGCAGGAACAGTACCATGTCCTGCCGCAATATAGATTTCAGTAGATCGAGCAAGGTTAACCATTTACAATCATCTCACCAGTGCCATCTCGCAGTACGAAAGATTGGATGATAACGACCAGCAATCGCAAGATGGCTTGGGTGTCTTAGACTCCAGCCTTGAATCCAGAGACTCGGAGTCAGGACTCGGAGGTCACAGAGTCCAGAATCCAGATACCCAGCACATTAGAGACTTTTCGACCAGTATGCATTTCACCGCACGAGTAGTGTACTCTCTACATTAAAATTTAAAATATGTACCGACTTATGGGGTCAGCACTTGATCATTATCGGAAGTCACTAATCAAGCTCCAGCTCGACGTTCGCGAAACACGCCGAGTTTGCAGTCTGTTCATGGGAAAAACAATGGCATAGTGGGTGACTAGACTCATGAGAAGCTGTGTGCACTGTGCACTGCCTCGTGCCTCGGAGCATCTTGGTCGGACTTTGCTTTCGTCCATTTCAAGTCAGCGACGAAATATCAGAAATCCGTCATGTCCATGTAGAAATAGATCTTCGTTTGCAGCATGTAAGGTCAGGTCTATACGCTACCGATGTGCGGACTGCATGTGCAAGGCAGTGAATTTATATTCTGGATCAGAAGTTGACGGCATTCCTTGAATAGTACAAAGAGGGAAGGAGGTTTTGACAGTCCTGCCACCAACCAAGTTTTCTGATCCCTTCGTCAAATGAGAGTCGTATGCCCGATCAAGGAAATGTCGCTGTCTTCTGGGACTATGGTAAGTCTGTGCATAGTCATCTCTGATCGCTCATGATGTGCATTCTCCTCCAGAAAATTGTGCTCCTCCATTGAGTTCGCAAGGATATGCTATTGTCGATGGCATCCGGAGAATCGCACATATCTTTGGACGTGTAACGACGTTCAAAACATATCTAGACATGTCCGCGCAGCCCCAACACTCCAGGTCTATCATCTTTCGCTCTGAACTCCAGTCCTCTGGGGTGTCTATGATCGACTGCCCGCATAATGGCAGGAAGGACGTCGTGGACAAGATGATTCTCGGTGCGTGCCCCACACACTATCCTCAGCATCGACCATCAACTTCGCCTTGATAGTGGATATGCTTGCATTCGCGATTGATCATCACTCGCCTGCCACGGTCATCCTGGTCGCCGGTGACCGAGACTATGCTTATGCCATGTCAACCCTCCGCCTCAGACAATATACTGTCGTCCTTATCGTCCCCTCAGCGCACGTGCCCGAAAGTTTGGTATCTCAGGCGTCTGTCGTGATTGACTGGAACTATGCTATTCTTAGAAATCGTCCAGACATCGATACCCCACCAGTGCGGCAGCCTTACCGCGACCTTGATGAGGATATCATCGAACGCCTTATGCGCGAGATCCAGGATCCAAATGAAGATCCTGCTGTCACTCTCATCTCCTCTTCTCGCCATACAACCACGGCAACTGCCCACACACATGTGGCTCAACCTGCACCGACGGGCACGCCGAAGAAGGCTACTAGCATATTGCCAGAAACACTTGGACATCATAGAGTCGGGTCTGCGGCGTCGCGCGCTAGATCCAATACCCAGTCCACGCAGGCCGTCCCAGACATTGACCAAGACTCAGCCTCCCCTTCCACAGCGAACGATACACTTTCAGATGGAGGTGTTGCAGACGATAGCGTTAGCACGGCTAATGAGATCGCAGAGCATGGCTCACCTCCAATTGTAAACTTTCCGCCCTCTCCATCGCCTTCCGCCACATTCAATTTGACTCGCACGCACTCACGCACTATCTCGGGAGGTACCCCCATCTCGTATAACAATCCACTGTCCCCGAAAACCATGCCCATTGCGATTCCCTCCTCACCTTCATCTACAGCCAGACGGAGGGATGCTACTTCTGCGCTGAAATCAGCCCACACCGGTTCTGTCTCAGCCATTATGGACGACTCTATACTCCCATCGGACCATGCAGCAGTTATGGATGCCCTCGGACTTGACGACGATGACAATAACGAGATTGCAACAAATGTCTCCACTAACAGTCCATCTCTGACTGAAGTCAACAATGATCCCTCACGTACATATGTCATGAACACCGTCTCACCGCGCTTCAATGGTGATATTGCAAGATCTCCTCCTGTCAATGACACATCTCTCCCAATCACTGGGCCTTCTGGAACTCCGGAGTCTCAGCAGTCATCGTTGGCTCCGTCTGCTCCCAATCTAAATGTTACCACGCCTAATGTTGGGACAGGATCACCGCCACAAGTAATGCCGTCTGTTATCAGTGATTACAGCGGCAATGGTTCTTCAGGATATCAATCGTTTTCCATGGAGTCCGTCGAGGACAGGATCCGACGACTTACACCCCCACAATTCCTGCCGTTGATTGATCAGCTTCTGCTGGCGAGATCGAAAGGGAATATGAAACCAGAAAAGCTCATGATTGCCACTGCCTTGCTTCGGTGCCGCACCAATGTATACAAGCTCGCCGGTGTGTCAAATTTTTGGAGTTACATTATGCAAGCGGAACAAGCGTCTCTTATCGAGCATGGCGGATTGAACGACACATGGATAGGACTCCACCCGAATTTGGTCAATAAGGAAACCGCGGTTGAGTCCGTCGAGGATAAGATCCGCCGCTTCACACCCCCGCGATTCTTGCCGTTGATCAATCAGCTTCTGCTAGCGAGATCGAAAGGGGTTGTGAAACCAGGAAGGTCCAAAATTGCGGTTGCCTTAGTTCAAGGTGACAAGGATGTATACAAGCGCGTAGGCGTCACAAATTTTTGGGATTACGTTATACAAGCAGAACAGGCTTATCTTATCGAGCTTGGCGGACGCGAGGCCGACCCATGGATTAGTCTTCATCCGAATTTGTACAGGGAGAAACCCACACTGAGGCCACCGACCCCCCCGACCACCCACAACAATAGCCCCCCCGCGCCACATGACAACATCGAGACTAAGATACGACGCCTTATACCTCCACAATTCCTGCCGTTGATTGATCAACTTCTACTGGCGAGGTCACAAGGGATTATGAAACCAGGAATGTCCACAATTGCGGTTGCCTTAATGCGCGAGGGCGTGACAACGTTTTGGGAGTATGTTACGCAAGCTGAAAAAGCTTCTCTTATTGAGCTTGGCGGATGGGAAGGCGGCACATGGATAAGTCTCCACCCGGATTTATTCAAGGAAACCACAATGAATTTGCCGACTCCTCCGCCTGCCCATAGGAGCAGCTCTTCTGTGCCACAGGATACCGTCAACCCATCAACTTTATCCACTGACCCGCTACTGCACGCGACCACAACCACAACGAACTCGAAAAGCCCACATTTGCCAGCTGTGGTGGACCCGCTCTGCTTTCAGCCGCTCGTTGCCTGCCTGTCAAATGTCCACAGGGGTGGAATGCGCCAGGCTCTCCGTTCAACAGTCGGCCTAATTCTCGGGCCTGCAGTATGTGTTAGAGCTGGCGTGGGCAGTATGAGAGAATATTTTGCTCTAGCCGTGGACGCTGGCATTGTGGAAATCGGAGAAGCTGAAGATCACTGGCAGGCGTGGGTGAGGCTTCATCCTGATGTACTGAGTGGAAAGCGTACTTTCTAGGTGGCGCGATTCTCTGTCTTTATGTTTTACAGTTCTTTCAAGCTTTGAGTCTATTAGGGCGTTTTATGATGATTGTGCATGTATCTGTATCATGTACTTGTAAGTAGAGAGCTGTATTCCAGGAAAGTCAACACATCGTCCCTAGTATTTCCTCCTCAGCTTTTAGTGTAACAACGATAATGATGCTACTACTCGTATGCTTCCACCACATCATTATTGTGGACCGTACGAGTATCTGGACTGTGTGCCCTGATCTAGCGAGGTTAGTCTAAAATGCTTGAGCCATCTTGCAATTGCTAGTCAGTCAGGAGATGCGTTGTGCTTGTGGTGCATTCGATTATCATTCAATCTTTCGTGCTGTGAGATGACACTGATGAGATGGTTGTAGTACATGATTAATCTTGGTCGATCTACTGCCAGTGAAATATATATCGCGACGGGAACATCAGAGAGTAAGTACGCGCACAGGTCTACGCATGGTATCGATGGCCTGCCTGTGCGATGCCAACTTAAAACTCTCCATCTGGACTTCAGCCGGATATGTGCGAGTAGTAAGTGCTCTCTAGATTAGTTCTAGACAGATTATATATTAAAATATGTACCGACTGATGGAGTCAACACTTGATCGATATCGGAGGTCACTAATCAAGCTCAAGCTCCAACTCGACGTTCGCGAGACACGAGTTTGCAACCTGTTCATGAGAAAAACAATGACATAGATCGTCGATAAATATAAATCACCATCTCACCGTGTACTAAGCCGCCGGATTGCCTTGCTCTTACATATAGCTATGATCCGTGGTGGTCCTCACCGATCATGGTACCGAGCGGGTTCCAAAATGATTGCCAGCAGTAGATGCATTTTCGCGCGCCCTCACACAATGACACACGCATGTGAAATTGCTTGCTGTGTTGGGGCTTCTACCGAGCTTACTGGTGGACTTACCTGGTGCGTTCTTTTGTTTAGTTCCCTATAGAAAAAGGGTGATAGTTGTTCTTTCTAATATTGTTTGAAAATGAAAACAAAACTGAGCCTTGTCGGACTCTCCAAGGGAGCGGCGTGCATTGTGCAACAGGCCTGTACTACTTAATGTAATATAGCCTGTAGTGCGAGTAGAAGAACAGCTCTTGAGTCGTGTTTGCGGCATTTGAGTACTGCAATGCAAGGCAGTAAATTGCGCCTATATCGGAGGTTGACGGCACTCCTTGGATAATACAAAGAGGGAAGGAAGTCCAGATAATCCTGTTACCGAATTTTCTTCCCCCTCGTCAAATGAGAGTCGTATGCCCGACCAAGGAAAGGTCGCCGTCTTCTGGGACTATGGTAAGCCCGTGCATAGCAGTTTCTGATAGCTCTCATGGCGTCTATCCTTCTCCAGAAAATTGTGCTCCCCCATTGAGTTCGCAAGGATACGCTATTGTCAATGCCATCCGGAGAATTGCACATATATTTGGACGTGTAACGACGTTCAAAACATACCTTGACTTGTCCGCGCAGCCCCAACATTCCAGGTCTATCATCTTTCGCTCTGAACTCCAGTCCTCTGGGGTGTCTATGATCGACTGCCCGCATAATGGCAGGAAGGACGTCGTGGACAAGATGATTCTCGGTGCGTGTTCCACACACGTCCCCAGTATTGAGCATGAACTTCACCCTGACAGTGGACATGCTCACATTCGCGATTGATCATCACTCACCTGCCACAGTCATCCTGGTCGCCGGTGACCGAGACTATGCTTATGCCATGTCAACCCTCCGCCTCAGACAATATACCGTCGTCCTTATCGTACCCTCAGCCCACGTTCCCGAAAGTTTGGTGTCTCAGGCGTCTGTCGTGATTGACTGGAACTATGCTATTCTCAGAAATCGTCCAGACATCGATACCCCACCAGTGCGGCAGCCTTACCGCGACCTTGATGAGGATATCCTTGAACGCCTTGTACGAGAGATCCAGGATTCAAATGAAGATCCTGCTGTCACTCTCGTTTCCTCTTCTCGTCATACAGCCTCGGCAACTGCCCACACACATGTGGTTCAACCTGCACTGACGGGCACGCCGAAGAAGACTACTAGCGTATTGCCAACAACACTTGGACATCATAGAGTCAGGTCTGCGGCGTCGCGCGCTAGATCTACTACTCAGTCCACCCAGGCCGTCCCAGACATTGACCAGGACTCAGCCTCCCCTTCCACAGCGAATGATGCGCTTTCAGATGGAGATGTCGCCGATGATCGCGTTAGCACAGCTAATGAGATTCAAGTTGCGAGCTACGATGCATTCGCCAATCCTCCCATTACGACCCCTCGCCTGGGACGCCACCTTGAGGTCGCAGAACCTGGCTCACCTCCAATTGTAAACTTTCCGCCCTCTCCATCACCTTCCGCCACGTTCAATTTAGTTCCCTCGAACTCACGCACTATCTCGGGGGGCACCCCCCTCTCGTATGGAAATCCACCACCCCAAAGAACCGTGCCTGCTGCAACGTCCACCTCACTTGCCCCCATAGATGGGCGGAGCGAGGCTACTTCTGCACTGAAATCAACCAACTCCGGCCCTATTTCAGCTATCATGGACGACTCTATACTCCCATCGGACCGTGCAGCAGTTATGGATGCGCTCGGACTTGACGACGAGAGTGAAGACGGTTGTGGCAACGACGAGATTGCAACAAATGTCTCCACCAATAGTCCACGTTTGACTGAAGTCGAAGATGATTCCTCGCGTACATGTGACATGAACACCGTCTCATCGCGCTCCAATCACGATATTGCGAGATCTCCTCCTGCCAACGACACATCTCCCCGCATCACTGAGCCTTCTGGAACTCCGACGTCTCAGCAGTCATTATTGACTCCGTCTGCCTCCGATTCAAATGTTACCATGCCCAACGTTGGAATAGGATCACCGACTCATACACAAGTAATACCGTCTGTTATCAGTGATAACAGCGGTAACCATTCTTCAGGATATCAAGCACCCCCTATCGAGTCTGTCGAAGATAGGATCCGACGTCTTACGCCCCCACACCTCCTGCCATTGATTAACCAGCTTTTGCTAGCGAGGTCGAAAGGGGATTTGAAACCAGAAAGATCCATCATTGCTACTGCCTTACTTCAGTGCGCCACTGATGCATATAAGCGCGCAGGCGCGAAATCGTTTTGGGATCACGTCACGCAAGCAGAACAAGCGTCTCTTATTGAACACGGCGGGTGGAGCGACAGATGGATTGGACTCCACCCGAACTTATTCAAGGAGGAAACCATCATCGAGTCCCTCGAGGATAAGATCCGACGCATTACACCCCCACGATTCCACCCGTTGATCGACCAGCTCCTGCTAGCGAAGTCCGATGGGGTTATGAAACCAACAAGGTCTATGATATCTAAGGCCTTAATTCGACACGACAAGGATGTATACGCACGCGTGGGCATGAGCAAGTTTAAAGATTACGCCTCGCAAGCGCAACAAGCGTCTATTGTTGAGCTTGGTGGACGGGAGAGTCAGGGAGAGCCATTGTGGATAAAGCTCCACCCGGATTTGTTTAAGGCGCTGGAAACCACACCCAAGTCTCCGCCACCCTCGACTGCGCTTAATGATAGCTCTCTTACGTTGCAGGACGACGTCGAAGATAAGGTCCGACGCTGTACACCCCCACAATTCTTGCCTTTAATCAATCAGCTTTTGCTGGGGAGGTCAAAAGGGATCATGAAACCAGGAAGGTCCACGATTGCGGTTGCTTTAAGTCTATGCGACAAGGATGTCTACATGCGTGCGGGCGTGAACAAGTTTAAGGATTATGCTTCGCAAGCGGAAAAAGCTTCTCTTGTTGAGCTTGGCGGATCGGAAGGCGATGCATGGATAGCACTCCACCCGAGTTTATTCAAGGAGGAAACCACACCGAAATCACTGGCCCCTTCGTCTATCCATAGCAATAGCTCTTCGAGTCCTCCCCCACAGGACAACATCAACCCAACAACTTCATCTACCGCCCCACTGCACGCGACTACCCCACCTTTACCAGCTGTAGCAGTCATTCCGTTTCACTTCCGGCCGCTGGTTACCCGTCTGCTAAATGTCCAGAAGGGTGGGGTGCACCAACCCCTCCGTTCAAATGTCGGCCTCGTCCTCGGACCTGCTATATATGCTAAAGCCGGCGTAGGCAGTATGGAAGAATATCTTGCTCTAGCCGTGGACGCTGGCATTGTGGAAATCGGAGGAGCTGATGGTCAGGCATGGGTGAGGCTTCACCCTGATGTACTGAGTGGAAAGCGTACCTTCTACATAACCTGATTCTCTGTCTTTACGTGTTACGGTTCTTTCAAGTTTTGGGTCTATTAGGGCGTTTTATGATGATTTTGCATATATCTGTATCATGAATCAAGTACATGTGAGTAGAGGTGCTGTATTCCAGGAAGGTCGGGACACCGTCCTTCGTATTTCCTCCTCAGCTTTTAGTGTAACAACGGTAATGATGCTACTACTTGTACAGAGTCCAGATACCCAGCACATTGGAATAGTAAGTACTACTTTACGCGCGCGCAGGTCTACGGACGGCATCGAAAGCTTGCCTGTGCAATGCCAAGTTAAAATTCTCCACCTTTTCGGCCAGCATCGAGTCTGGAACTTGTGCGTATCCAGCTTCTCACCGCACGGGCGGTAAGTGCTCTCTAAACTTGCTCTAGCCTGAGACAGATTATGTATTAAAATATGTACCGACTTATGGGGTTAAGTCAGGCTCCAACTCGACGTTCGCGAATCGCGACACACGAGTTTGCAGCCTGCTCATGTAATGGCATAGATCATCGATAAATTACCACCTCGCTGGGCCACCAGATTATGGCACCTTGCTGTGCGGAACTACTACGGATCATAGCTATATGTAAAAGATCACGGTACCGAGCGGGTTCCAAAATGATCGCCCATTTTCGCGCGCCCTTACAGGCATGTGAAATTGCTTGGTGTGTTGAGGCTTCTACCGAGCTTACTGGAAGGCAATTGACAGGGTGGGGATTGTGTGGGTCACTGGACTTACCTGGTGCACTCTTTTGTTAGTTGTCCCTTCTAAGGGAGCGATATACAACCTGTAGTGCACGTAGAGCGGCTCTTAAGTCCAGTCGTATTTGCGGCATTTGAGGTAAGTACGGACTGCCTTGCACAGCACTCCTTGGATAGTACAAAGAGAGGGAAGGAGGTTCCGACAGTCCTGTCGGTATGCCCGACCAAGGAAAGGTCGCTGTCTTCTGGGACTATGGTAAGTCCGTGCGTAGTCGTTTCTGATGGCTCATGGCGTCTATCCTTCTCCAGAAAATTGTGCTCCTCCATTGAGTTCGCAAGGGTACGCTATTGTCAATGCCATCCGGAGAATTGCACATATCTTCGGACGTGTAACGACGTTCAAGACATACCTTGATATGTCCGTGCAGCCCCAACACTCCAGATCCATCGTCTTTCGCTCTGAGCTACAGTCCTCTGGGGTGTCCATGATCGACTGCCCGCATAATGGCAGGAAGGACGTCGTGGACAAGATGATTCTCGGTGCGTGTCCCACACACCGTCCCAAGCATTGACCATGAACTTCGCCTTAACAGTGGATATGCTTGCATTCGCGATTGATCATCACTCACCTGCCACAGTCATCCTGGTCGCCGGTGACCGAGACTATGCTTATGCCATGTCAACCCTCCGCCTCAGACAATATACCGTCGTCCTTATCGTACCCTCAGCCCACGTTCCCGAAAGTTTGGTGTCTCAGGCGTCTGTCGTGATTGACTGGAACTATGCTATTCTTAGAAATCGTCCAGACATCGATACCCCACCGGTGCAGCAGCCTTATCGCAGCCTTGATGAGGATATCCTTGAACGCCTTGTGCGCGAGATCCAGGATTTAAATGAAGATCCTGTTGTCACTCTCATTTCCTCTTCTCGCCATACAGCCACGGCAACAGCCCACACACATGTGGCTCAACCTGCACTGACAGGGACACCGAAGAAGGCTACTAGCACATTGCCAGAAACACCTGGACATCATAGAGCTCGGTCTGCGGCGTCACGCGCTAGATCTACTACTCAGTCCACTCAGGCCATCCCAGACATTGACCAGGACTCAGCCTCCCCTTCCACAGCGAATGATGCGCTTTCGGATGGAGGTGTCGCAGACGATCGCGTTAGCACAGCTAATGAGATTCAAGATGCGAGCTACGATTCATTCGCCAGACCTTCCATCATGAGCCCTCGCCTGGGACGCTACCATGAGATCGTAGAGCCTGGCTCACCTCCAATTGCAAGCTTTCCGCCCTCTCCATCACCTTCCACCACGTTCAATTTGACTCCCTCGCACTCGCGCACTATCTCACTGGGCACCCCAATCTCGTATAACAATCCACTGCCCCAGAGAACCATGCCCGCCTCGATGCCCTCCTCACCTACACCCACAGCTAGAGTCGTCCATGATGGCTGGAACAAAACGGATATAGATTGGTGTCAGTACCGTGCAGCAGTTATGGGTGCCCTCGGACTTAACGAAGAGAACGAAGGCGGTTGTGGCAACGACGAGATTGCAACAAATGTCTCCACCAATAGTCCACGTCTGACTGAAGTCGAAGATGACCCCTCGCGTACATATGTCATGAACGCCGTCTCATCGCGCTCCAATCACGATGTCGCGACATCTCCTCCTGCCAACGACACATCTCCCCCCATCACTGAGCCTTCTGGAACTCCGACTTCTCAGCAGTCATTGTTGGTTCCGTCTGCGCCCGATCCCAATACTACCATACCCAACGTTGGAATAGGATCACCGACAAACATACAAGTAATACCGTCTGTTATCAGTGATAACAGTGATATTCATTCTTCAGGATCTCAAGCGCTTCCTATCGAGTCTGTCGAGGATAGGATCCGACGCATTACACCCCCACGATTCCACCCGTTGGTCGACCAGCTTCTGCTAGCGAGGTCGAAAGGGAATATGAAACCAACAAGGTCTACAATAGCTATGACCCTAACTCAACACGACAAGGATGTGTACGCGCGCGTAGGCGTGAACAATTTTGGAGATTACGCCTCGCAAGCGCAACAAGCTTCTGTTGTTGAGCTTGGTGGACTGGACAGTCGTCAGGGAGAGCCGTTATGGATAAAGCTCCACCCGAATTTGTTGAAGGAGCCGGAAACTACACCCAAATCTCCGCCACCTCCGACTGCCCATAATGACAGCCCTCTTACGTTGCAGGACGACGTCGAGGATAAGATCCGAAACCTTACACCTCCACAATTCTTGCCGTTGATCAACCAGCTCCTGCTGGAGAGGTCAAATGGGATCATGAAACCAGGAAGGTCTACGATTGCGGTTGCCTTAAGTCAATGCAACAAGGATGCCTACACGCGTGCGGGCGTGAACAAGTTTAAGGGTTATGTTTCGCAAGCGGAAAAAGCTTCTCTTGTTGAGCTTGGCGGATCGGAAGGCGACGCATGGATAGCGCTCCACCCGAGCTTGTTCAAGGAGGAAACCACACCGAAATCATCAGCCCCTTCGCCTATCCATAGCAATACCTCTTCGAGTCCTCCCCAACAGGACAACGTCAACCCAACAACTTCATCCACCACCCCGCCACCGCAGGCGACTACCCCACCTTTACCAGCTGTAGCAGACATTCCGTTCTACTTCCAGCCGCTGGTTACCTGCCTGATAAATGTCAAGAAGGGTGGGATGCACCAGCCCCTCCGTTCAAATGTCGGCCTAATCCTCGGACCTGCCATATATGCTAAAGCCGGTGTAGGCAGTATGAAAGAATATCTTGCTCTAGCCGTGGACGCTGGCATTGTGGAAATCGGAGGAGCTGATGGTCATGCGTGGGTGAGGCTTCACCCTGATGTGCTGAGTGGAAAGCGTACTTGCTGCGTAGCTTGATTCGCGGTCTCTATGTGTTATTATGTACGTGTCATGAATCAAACAGAAGGCCGAAGTCGACACATAAGTGATGGCCTTGTCCTCTTTCACGGGGCCCATCTCACCTAGTGCGTCTCCCAATGTGGGTAGCTCATTAGGAGAATACGTCAGTTATGATTCCATCATTGAGTTTAGTCAGTTCTTGAGGAAGAGAGAAAACAAGGGCATCACCTGGTCGCTACTTACTCCTAGCAGCAGCACAAATGTCCTATTAGTATTAGCGAACCCACGCCATGGCGCATTCATTATTAAGACGAGATGCAAGAAGCTTATACGAGCTACTTTACCCTGGCCGTATGGAAGATGCATTTCTTCGGGTCTTTTGCTTTTGTATTTTTTGTTGTTGATGTTGTACGCGATTGTGAGTACTTACCTATAAACGTGCGAACATGAAGTCGCAAGCATGATAATTCGAGACAAAAAACACATTTACTGAGCTTGTCAAAAAGCGTCTCCTGAAGTCATGTTTCAAGCATGATAAGTAAGCAGGGAGTCGAACGCCGCACTCCCTCAGCCATGTTTTAATCATGACAAGCGGGAGTACTACCTATCCGATACACTACCAGATAGCTATCGATGTTAAAAATGGAAGCATGATAATTCGAGACAAAAAACAAATTTACTCAGCTTGTCAAAAAATGTCTCCCGATGTCACTTTTCAAGCATGACAAGCAAGGAGTCGAACGCTGCACTCCCTTAGACATGTTTCAAGCACGACAGGCGGGAGTACTTATCCGATACACTACCAGATACTTAGTGGTAGATGTTGAAAACGGGAGCATGATAATTCGAGACAAAAAACAAATGTACTGAGCTTTTCAAAAAACGTTTCCCGAAGTCATGTTTCAAGCATGACAAGCAGGGAGTCGAACGCCGCTCTCGCTCAGCCATGTTTCAATCATGACAAGCGGGAGTATCTATCTGATACACTACCAGATAGTTCTCGATGTTAAAAATGGAAGCATGATAATTCGAGACAAAAAAATAAATTTACTGAGCATGTCAAAAAAACATCTCCCGAAGTCATGTTTCAAGCATGACAAGCAGGGAGTCGAACGCCGCTCTCCCTTAGCCATGTTTCAAGCATGACAAGCGGGAGTATCTATCTGATACACTACCAGCGATGTTGAAAATGGATGCATGATAATTCGAGACAACAAAACAAATTTACTGAGCTTGTCAAAAAAACATCTCCCGAAGTCATGTTTCACGCATGACAAGCAGGGAGTCAAACGTCGCTCTCCCTTAATCATGTTTCAAGCACGACAGGCGGGAGTACTTATCCGATACACTACCAGATAGTTGTCGATGTTGAAAATGGGGGCATGATAGTTTGAGAAAGAAAAAACGAATTTACTTTCACAAACGCTGATAAGGATGAAGGGGTCAAAAATGCTCTATAAGGAGCACGACTGATCGGGATGCAGGTCAAGTCTCTTTGCACTCCTGTGAGCTCAAACGTAAGGATGCGATGCGCAGACGATGAGAAAGAAGTAATCGGTTCGGAAATACTCAATAAGGGGCTGGACAAATAGCCACCGACCCGCCGGCGTTTCGAGTTTATTGAGAATTTATTTTCTCCCAAACGCCCACAAATTTAGTGACCTCTCTTGCACTACGTATGTCAAAATCGAAAGTCACGGTCCAGCTCCAAGCTCCTACATAGCATCGTACGCGTCGAGCTCTACTTTCAACACACACATTCGTAAGAGAAACAGCCACCTGGACCATCAATATATCACCATCCGAACTCACAGGTCATGATGCTGCGCGGGTTCCAGAATGATTGCCACTTTAGGTACATTTTTGTGTTCTCTCGCCCATGGGAAACTGCTTGCTGTGATTTAGACTGAGTGGGCATAGCAGGAGATGTGGCCATGACTGGGCGGTGTTTCTGTGGGTCATTGGACTCCCCCAGTATTGAAAGGCTTGAGCGTTGTAGACCTTTACAATTTTGCACCGCCTTCCCCTCGGCCTTTCTTTTTGTTCATTTCCAACTTGTGTCAGCGACGTAATATCAGCCCTGTGATGTGTGCGTAAACTCCAGCTCTTCGAGTCGTGTTTGCAGCATTGAGGTAAGATCTATACCCTACTAATGTGCGGACTGCATGTGAAAGTGATGAGTGTGCAGCAGGCTGCCAGCAGTTTCGCCCTGGATTGGAAGTTGACGGTATCCTCGAATAGCACTACAAAGAGCGAAGGTCCTGACACTCCTGTCACCAACCAAGTTTCCCTATCCCTCCCCAAATGAGAGCAGTATGCCTGACCAAGGAAACGTTGCTGTCTTCTGGGACTATGGTAAGCACATGCGTAGTCGTTTCTGATTGCTCATGATGTGCGTCCTCCTCCAGAGAATTGTACTCCCCCATTGAGTTCGCAAGGGTATGCCATTGTCAATCGCATCCGGAGAATTGCACATGTCTTTGGATGCATAATGACGTTCAAAGCATACCTTGACGTGTCCGTGCAGGCCCAGTCCTCCAGGTCCACCACCTTTCGTTCTGAGCTCCAGTCTTCTGGGGTGACCGTGACCGACTGTCCGCACAACGGCAAGAAGGACGTCGTGGACAAGATGATTCTCGGTGCGTGTTCAGTACACCGTCCGCAGCATCTTGAACCATGAACTCCATTTCAATAGTGGATATGCTTACTTTCGCGATTGAGCATCGCTCTCCTGCCACAGTCATCCTAGTCGCTGGTGACCGAGATTATGCTTATGCTATATCAGCCCTCCGCTTTAAAAAATACACTGTCGTTCTTATTGTGCCCCCGGCGCAAAACATCCCCCAAAGCTTGGAGTCTCAGGCCTCTGTCGTTATTGACTGGAGCTATGCTATTCTTGGAAAGCCCTCAGAGGCCGACACCCCACCGGTGTGGCAACCTTATCGCGGTCTTGATGAGGACATTCTTGAACGCCTTGTACGCGAGATCCAGGATTCAAATGAAGGTCCTGCCGTCATCGTCACCCCCTCCTCTCACCCCACAGCCACGGCACCTGCTCACACACATGCCATTCACTCTGTACCAGCTGGCACGCCGAAGAGGGCTGCTAACGTATTTCAAGAAACACCTGGACAGTCTAGAGTCGGGTTTGCAGCGTCGCGTGCTAGATCTAGCACCCACTCCACGCAGACCGTTCCAGACATTAACCAAGCCTCAGGTTCGAACGAAGGTGCCGCAGACGACCGCGTTAGTACAACTAATGCGATTCAAGCTGCAACCGATGATCCGTTCACCAGGCCTCCTATGACGAGTCCCCATCTGGAACGCTACGATGACATTGCAGCGCATGACTCACCTTCCATTAGAAACTTTCCGCTGTCTCCATCACCCCCCGCCGCGTTAAATTTGGGGTCGAGGACCACTCCCTCGTACTTACGCACGTCCATGCCGAGGAAGGCATTTTCTGAAACACTTGGACATCGTGGCGTCGGATCTGAGGCGTCGCACACTAGATCCACGACCCAATCCTCGCATACCGTTCCAGACATTGACAAAGTCTCAGGCTCGGATGAAGGTGTCGCAGACGATCGTGTTAGCACAGCTAATGTGATTCAAGTTCCTGTCTCAAGACCTCCGATCACGAGTCCCCGTCTGGAATGTTACCATGACCTTGCGGAGCCTTGCTCACCTCCAAATAGAAACTTTTTACTATCTACATCACCTCCCGCCACTTTTAATTTAGGATCGAAGACTACTCCCTCGCACTCGCGTACTATCTCCGGAGGCACCCCTGTCTCGTATGAGAATCCGCTGCCCCAAAGAACCGTGCCTCCTGCGACGCCCCCCTCACCTACACCCACAGGTGAGCGGAGCGACGCTACTTATGCACTGAAATCAACCAACACTGGTTCTGTCTTACCAATCATGGACGATTCTATACTTCCATCGGACCATACAGCAGTCATGGATGCCTTCGGACTTGACGACGAAGACGAAGATGGTTATAGCAGTAACGAGAGCGCAAATGTCGCGACCAACAATTCACATCTGACTGGGGTCGCTGATGATTCCCCGCATACCTATGCTGTGAATACTGTCCAATCACCTTTCAATGAAGACCAGGCCTCTTTTCATGATATTGGGAAATCTCCTGTCAGCGACACATCATTTCTCATCATTGACCTTTCTGGAACTCCGACGTCTCAGCAGTCATATTTAGCTTCATCTTCCTCCAATACCGACGTTACCATGCCTAACGTTGAATTAGGATCACCGCAAGTAATGCCGTTTGTTATCAACGATAACAGCGGGAATAATTCTTCAGGGTATCAAGCGCTCCCCGAGTCTATCGAGACTAGGATCCGACATCTCCCACAATTCCTGCCGTTGATCAACCAGCTTCTGCTAGCGAGGTCGAAGGGGAATATGAAACCGGAAAGGTCCAAAATTGCAGATGCCTTAATTCATTGTGACAAGGACGTATTCAAGCACGCGGGCGTGAGCAAGTTTAGGCAATATGCGTCGCAAGCAGAAAAAGCATCTCTTATTGAGCTTGGCGGATCGGAAGGCGGCAACTCATGGATAGCACTCCACCCAGATCTATTCGAGGAGGAAACCACTCCGAATTCACCGACTCCTCCGCCCGCCCATAGCAGCAGCCTACCACAAGATAACGTCAATCCATCAACTTCACCCACAACCCCGCCACCGAGCACCACTGCTCCACCTTTACCAGCTGTGGCGGACATACCGCTCTACTTTCAGCCGCTCATTACCTGCCTGACAAATATCCACATGGGTGGGATGAGCCAGCCCCGCTGTTCGATTGTCGGCTCAATCCTCGGACCTTCAGTATATGCTAGAGCTGGGGTGGGCAGCATGGAAGAATACCTTTCTCTGGCCTTGAACGCTGGCATTGTGGAAATCGGAAGCGCTAATGATTTGACGTGGGTGAGGCTTCATCCTGATGTGCTGAGTGGGGGGCGCACTTGCTACATAGCCTGATTCGCTGCCCCCGTGTGTTATGATTTTTTTGAGTCTATTATGCGTTGTATGATGAATATGTATGTATCGACATGAACTTGACTGGATGGATATTATTTATATTGAAGAGAGGACACTGAAAAGAATGAACGCACCCGTCACCCGTCACCACAAGCTGGAAGATCATATGCGATGTAAGCAAGAATGATTGCGAGTTTCTTCTGACATAACGTCTTTTGTAGGGCGGATTGATGCTCTGCGGACGCTCCTTGAAGAGCTATAGTTTCTGGATAAGAAGACGGACCTGTGTGCTAACAAGAATATTGGCTTAGAATGACGATATGATAGCGTTAGCGCTAACCTGAACGTAGTTTCCCTAGGGGGTTTGTGTTAGGCAGTATAGAACTCACGCAGGTATCAAGCAAACGGAACAGAGTACGTTGCAATCGAAGACACTTGATATCCCGAGGAGGGTTGGCTAAGGGAACGTGACAGGGCGGCAACGAACCTCTCCAGCCTTGAGGAACTGGGTATAATCGCACCAAATCTCCACGCTGTCTTTGCCTATGCCTATACGGCTCAAGGAGAACTCACACGCTGTGCTAACGGCTTTGCAACCGACTGGCAATGTGCTGCCTCGTCCGGGCAAGATGTTTAATGTTGCGCGCACACTTCACATGATAAGAATCAAGAACAACATGCTCCACCAAAAAAATGGCAAGAGTGCGACAGCGAAGAGGACAGAGAAGTTATTGTAAAACCATGTTCGGGGTAGTCTAGTACAAAACCAACCTGCAGCATTAGTGTTTCCCAGTAAAAAAAAACAACCACCGTTGCAATCAGTGCGGCCAATACCATGCCAGCCAACCATCAGTGGAACCGGACGCCACAGCGAACATGAATGAGATCAGGGCAACTATCAGGGCTGGTGAGAGATGCAAGGAGGGACACACTCTAATATTCGTACCAGTTACAAGTGCTTACACCGATTATATAAATCAAGACTTTCCATTTCGCTGCTTCAGGCTCAGTGTTTGCAGTTTGTGGCGGTATGCCGAAAAACGCAAACTAGAGCCATTGACACAGCTAAAATGGCTTCAAACCAGAATACTCAATGATAAGATGCCCATTCAACGAACACTGCACCAATCAGGAGACCCAAAACTAGATGCACAATGAGGTTCGTCGTATATAGTAAAATACGTGCAAAGGGAATCGCCATTGAAGAAGCTAAGGCAGGAATCTTGTTATCAATAAATCCAGCAGATAGGGAGATGACAGCGAGATCAGCGGCTCCTCCGATGAACACATTTTCTGTGAACCCATCAGCATTAGCGTCTAACAGACGGGTATGAAATTAACTTGGGTTTCATACATCGCTGATACGGCCGTTCTAAAACAACATGTTCAAAGTTCAAGGCAGAATTCAGGAGATAAACAATAAGAGACACGACGCAAAGGCTAACTGGAATGCACTAATCATCCTAGTAGATTGACTCTCAGTCATATCTATGGATATATGGAGTGATGGTATGGCAGAAAATAAAGCTGAGATGTTGAAGGCATCCAAGAGAAAAAGAGGAAAACACCAACAGGTGTTACAGCATGCTATGATGGCGATGGAGTCTGTACTATCTGCGTAGAGCTGGTATTAGTCTTGACCAAAAGAGCAGTCCGAGACATGCTTTATATTAATATTGTAGTAAATTTTCTGTCCGCAATAAAATGACGAATTTATTTTGACAAGTCCGATGCGTGACTTTGCGCGCACCGCGGGAATTGCCGAACTGAAGTTTGCGTTACTGCTCCACAGCGTCAACGCTCATTGAACGTTGTTGTGGTCCAACAGCACACCGCCCTCATATCAGTGTAATATTCTAACTGGTAAGTTGAGCGCTTCAAGCTAAAAATGAAAATAGAAACTGTGTTACGCCGTGGTCAGACTTTGCTTTGTCTAGCATTTCCAAGTCAGCGACGCAATCATAGTGGCCCTGTGATGCGTGTGATAGAATGGCCCTTGGAGTCGTGTTTGCAAGATTGAGGCACCCTTGCAATGTGCGGACTGCATGTGCAAGTGACAAATGTACAGCAACACCCTGAATTAGAAGCTGACGGCATCCTTGGACAGTACAAAGGGGGCAAAGGGGGGACGGAAGTCACCCACCAAGTTTCTCTATTTCCTCCCCAAATGAGAATATTATGTCTGACCAAGGAAAGGTTGCTGTCTTCTGGGACTATGGTAAGCCTCTGCGTAGACTCTCTTGATCGCTCATGGGGTACATTCTCCTCTAGAGAATTGTGCTCCCCCATTAAGCTCGCAAGGATACTCTATTGTCAATCGCATCCGGAAAATCGCACACATCTTCGGACGTGTAACGACGTTCAAAACATACCTTGACATGTCCGTGCAGCCTCAACACCCCAGGTCCATAAGCTTCCGCTCTGAGCTTCAGTCCTCTGGGGTGTCTATGATTGACTGTCCGCATAACGGTAAGAAGGATGTGGTTGATAAAATGATTCTAGGTGCGTATTCCATGTATTGTCTACAGTATGGATCATGAATTTCGTCTTTGATAGTGGATATGCTTGCATTCGCGATTGATCATCACTCACCTGCCACAGTCATCCTGGTCGCTGGCGACCGAGATTATGCTTACGCCATGTCAACCCTCCGCCTCAGACAATATAATGTCGTTCTCATCGTGCCGTCAGCAAATATCCCTGAAAGTTTGGTGTCTCAGGCGTCTGTCGTGATTGACTGGAACTATGCTATTCTTAGAAAACGTCCAGAAGGTGGCACCCCACCGGTGCGGCAACCTTATCCCGACCTTGATGAGGATATACTTGAACGCATTACACGCGAGATCCAAGGTTCAAATGGAGATCCGGCCATCACTGCCCACACACATGTTGCCCAGCCTGCACCGACGGACACACCAAGGAAGGCTGCTAGTATATTTCCAGAAATATCTGCGCATCATAGAGTCGGGTCTACGCTGTCTCGCGCTAGATCCATGAGTCAGCCTACGCAGGCCATCCAAGACATAGATCGAGACTCAGGCTCAGATAGAAGTGTCGCAGATGATCACATTAGCACAACTAATGAGATTCAAGATGCGAAGTATGATCCATTCGCCAGACCTCGCATCATGAGTCCCCGCCTGGAGCGCAATCATGATATTGCAGAGCCACTTCCCCTTATAGACTTTCCACCGTCTCCACCCCCTTCCGCCACGTTCAATTTGAAATCGAAGACTCCTCCCTCGCATTCACGCACTATCTCGGGAGGTACCCCCATCTCGTATGGAAATCCACTGCCCCAGATAACCGTGCCTGCTGCGACGTCCACCTCACCTGCCCCCACAGATGAGCGGAGCGAGGCTACTTCTGCACTGAAATCAACCAACTCTGGCTCTATTACAGCCAACATGGACGATTATGTACTTCCATCGGACCATGCAACAGTTATAGATGCCTTCGGACTTGGCGACGAGGACAAAAATGATTATAGCAGCCACGAGAGCGTAAATGTCTCAACCAACAGTCCACATCTGATTGAGATCGAAGATGATCCCTCGCATACAGATGTTATGAATGCCGTCCAATCGCACTGCAATGAAGGCCAAACCTCTTTCCGTGATATTGGGAGCCCTGCTCTTGTCAACGACACATCTTCTCTCATCAATGAGCTTTCTGAGACTCCGGCGTCTCAACAGTCATCATCGGCTCCGTCTTTCTCCGATCCCAATGTTACCATGCATAACGTTGAGATAGGGTCTCCACCACAAGTAATGCCGTCTGTTATCCGTCATAACAGCGACAACAATTTTTCAGGATATCACTCGCTTCCTATCGAGTCCATCGATGATAAGATCCGACGTTTTACTCCACCACAGTTCCTGCCGTTGATCAACCAGCTTTTACTGGCGAAGTCGGGAGGGAATATGAAACCAGGGAAGTCCATGATTGCTAGTGCCTTGGTTCGGTACAGCACCGATATATACAGGCGCGCAGGTGTGACAAATTTTTGGGAGTACGCCACGCAAGCGGAACAAGCTTGTCTTATTGAGCTTGGCGGATGGGAGAGCGAACCGTGGATTGCACTCCACCCCAATCTGTTTAAGGAGGATACCATTACCGAGTCCGTTGAGGATAAGACCCGATGCCTTACACCGCCACAATTTCTGCCATTGATCAACCAGCTTTTGCTGGCGAGATCGAAGGGAGTTGTTAAGCCAGGAAGGTCTGCGATCGCGATTGCTGTACTTCGGAGCGACAAGGATGCATACAAGCGCGCGGGCGTGACCAAGTTTAAGGATTACGCGGCACTAGCAGAGCAAGCTTCTCTTGTTGAGCTTGGTGGATTGGGGACCGATGCATGGATAGCGCTTCACCCGAATTTTCTATTTCTGCCATTGATCGACCAGCTTTTGCTGGCGAGATCGAAGGGAGTTGTTAAGCCAGGAAGGTCTGCGATCGCGATTGCTGTACTTCGGAGC